>BOPN01002890.1:65000-67500 GCA_017312705.2 Penaeus japonicus | reverse complement strand
TTTTTGAAGGGGGGGGGGGGGGTATGCTAGCAGTTAAATTTATCTATTGACTAATTCAATTATCTATTGATAAATTTACCTATCTATTTATTACGTGATTCTACACTATGTATGTATATATGTGTGTGTGTGTGTGTGTGTGTGTGTGTGTGTGTGTGTGTGTGTGTGTGTGTGTGTGTGTGTGTGTGTGTGTGTGTGTGTGTGTGTATGACACACTTCAAGCAAGAATACAAAATAAACAAGTGAAAATACATCAATTTGGATAAAAGCTCCGAGGTTTCCATCAATTTTCGTCCATCTGCATCTGTTTTCGACATCTGCAGTGTCGGTCATCTCTGATTTCGACAATAAACAACATCTCAAGAAAAGACAATTTATTCACAGGCACTGCAGCCAAAACTCAGCCAGCCAGCGTCGTCAAAGACACTCGGAATTGTCTGTGAAATCAATAGGGTGTGTCTGTGTTTGTTCCAGCTTGTCTATGGTCTTTTTTCTTTTTTCTTTGTCTGTTTTAGAAGGATCAAATCATAATTTTCAATTCTCTGTAATAACACCAATGAATTGCTTGTACAATCTTATATTAAAGAAGATAATTTGTTCGTGTATATTCATACGTCATCATCATATCTCATACTTCATCGAGATATGTCATCTATCTATTTTATTGGTTTATCATTACCATTTTTATCATATTACTTTACTTCTGTATTCTGACGTCTTGGTTTTATCATTATTGAATCTTAATTTCTTCCGTTGAATCTATCCATCTATCCCTCTCTTTCTCCTCCTTTTTTTCTCCTTGTCTATCTACTTATCAATCTAACACAGCCATATTTACGAAAGATATACACCTTTTTTTTCTCTATCTATCTCTCTCTCTCCCATCAATTAACCTTCATCGCCTCCCTTTTCTTTATCCTCTTCATATCCTTAATCAACTCTCCCCTCGCAAACCTAATCTTTCCCCTTTGTCACCCATTCTCTTTAACTTTTCACTTCCCCCTTTTCGAAATGAATACACAGTCCGCCATTTTCCTTGCCATATTTCCCCCTTCCTAATTTTCATATCAATCCTCATCTGTCTACTCTCTCATAATGTTCCTTTGTAATGCTGTCCCTACACCTCTTCCTTATTCTTTGTTCACCTCATTGTTTGCCTGTCAGTGTTTGTCTGTTGTAGTTGTATGTCTGTGTTTGTGTGTGTATTTGTATGTCTGTGTTTGTATGTCTGTGTTTGTCTGTCTGTGTTTGTCTGTCTGTGTTTGTCTGTCTGTGTTTGTCTGTCTGTGTTTATCTGTCTGTGTTTGTCTGTCTGTGTTTGTCTGTCTCTGTCTCTGTCTCTGTCTCTCTATTTCTATCTATCTACTTATCTATCTATCTATCTCTTTCCGCTTCTCCTCCCCCCCCCCCCTCTCTCTCTCTCTCTCTATCTATCTCTCTCTCTCTCTCTCTCTCTCTCTCTCTCTCTCTCTCTCTCTCTCTCTCTCTCTCTCTCTAAGGCTCTTCACAATGGCGTCTGGGTGTCTCTGTGATCCCTCTGCTTTAAGTCGAACATGAGTCAGTCGTTTAGCACGTTCTTGATGCAAAGCTCTTGAATCGGATTTTCAAAAATCTATTTATCTATCTTTATATATGTTTTCCCCTACTTTTTCCTATTCCGGGTATTATCATTTTTTGTCTTTCCTTGTATTTTGGTTTTGTTTTATTCTTGTTCTTTCTTTCTTTTTGTTTTCTTTTTTTTTTTTCTCTCTTTTCTCCCCAATCCTTTTATGATATACCTTGCGTCGAGTGAGATAATAGCTTTTTATCTTCCTTCCCCTTTCTTCCTACTACTCTTACCACCAATTCTTCTTATCTTCTCTTTCTCTCTTCCCTCTCCAACCTATCCCCTCAACCCTCCCCCCCCCCCCTCTCTGCCCCCTCCAAAAAAGTAAAAATATAAAAGTAAACACCAATTTCCCCTCTCCTCTACCCTCCCTCCCCCCAAAAAAAAAGTAAAAAATAAAAATATACACGAATTTCCCCTTCTCTCTTCCCAACCACCCACAATCCCACCCACACCCTCCCCCTCCCTAAAAAAAGATATATAAAAAATAGATAAATAAAAAAACAGACACTGATCGTTCAAGCAAAAGTCTGCCATCCGCTCGCTCGTTCGTTGCAGCCATTGGATCACACATGCAACAAGGGAGGGGGGAGGGGGGAGGTGGAAATGAGAGGGGGTGGGGGGAGTGAAAGGAGGGGATGGAGAGGGAGGGGAGAAGGGAACAGGGGGATGAGGAGGGCGAGAGGGGGGAAGGGGGATGAGGAGGGAGGGAAGGGGGAAGGGGAGGATAGAGAGGGAGAGGGGGTGGGGGAGTGAAAGGAGGGGATGGAGAGAGAGGGGAACAGGGGGGTGGGGAGGGAAGGGGGGAAGGGGAGGATAGAGGGGGAGAGGGGGTGGCGGGAGTGAAAGGAGGGGATGGAGAGGGAGGGGAGAGGGGAACAGGGGGATGAGGAG
>BOPN01002890.1:60000-62500 GCA_017312705.2 Penaeus japonicus | reverse complement strand
ATATATATATATATATATATATGGATTTGTATGGTGGGGGAGGGGAGGGGAAGGGGGGGGGGCGGATGAAGAGAGAGGGAAAGTTAGAAAGAGAGAGATAGAGGGAGGGAGGGAGAGAAAGAAGGAAGAAGGCAGGGAGACAGAGGAGGAGAAGAAGAAGAAAAAGAGAGAGAGATTGAGATTGAAAATGAGATTGAGAGAGAGAGAGAGAGAGAGAGAGAGAGAGAGAGAGAGAGAGAGAGACTTAGAAATAACAAATGAACAACGGGAGAACATGTTCCACACCCTTATTTCAGCTGTTCCGGGATTTACTCTGGCAGCGCGATGAGCACCCAGCTATAACAAACCCGAAGACAAATTTATCACAAGAAACATCCTTTTCTCGGTAATGACCTCACTTGCCTATAAAAGGAACTTGAACTGAAAAATAATAATAATAATTTTATCGCCATCTGTTGGGTGAAAAACTCATTAAAAAGGAGAATTATTTTCATGCTTCGCGTCACCCTTTTCACTGATCTGCATAACAATATGGTTCATCTAATTTGTCTGGGGGCTATTCCTTTATTTATAGCCCTCGTTCGAAGCCGGACCAGTTCTCTAACTTGTTTCTAGTCATTTCTAAAGTATTCATAAAGTTCGGTATCTCTCCTTTGCGAGGTGAAAATAAAGTAAATTAAACTGCGATGAATCATTCGAGAAATGGTATATACTGAACTAGTACTGATTTTCTTGTATTTATGTATCCGTTTGTAATCTCTCGGTTTCATTAATCAAGATGACGTGTACGCTTTGCAAAATTCTATGGGCGGGATACGCGCTGAATCATGAGTGTTATTATTAACCCTACTTCTTCTTCGACGGCATATTCTAGGAATCTTATAGTTAGTTCTGTATCTGTCCCTGTAATCATTTATTTAAAATATTTGCTACCTGATGAAATTGATCTTTTTACTTTTTTTAAGCTACCTGATAAAATAGAGAAAGAGGAAGAGGAGAGGTTTAATTGATATTTTCTTCTTTTATCTTCTTTCTCTGATATAATAGAATAAGAACAAGAAGACAAATAAGAAGAAATAGGAGAACATTCTAACGGTACTTTTTTTTCCTGAATGTTTTTTAGAAGAAGAAAAAAGAAGATACTCCGAGTATCATTTTTTTTCTTCTTTTCTTCTCTATCCCTTCCTTTTTCCTTTATATATCTCTCTCTTTTTTATCTTGAAGAGCAACAAGTGATTATTTTCTCCTCCTCCTCGACCCTATCAGGCGTAGCCCATGTTCAGCCTCTTCTGTTCTTGTCTGTTTGGTAAACATTTCCGAAATCCCGACCCATAGCACATACTCTTCCACCTGTCTCTTCCTTCCTTCCCTTCTTTCTTTCCTCTATATCCACCCTCCTCCCTCTTTCTTTCCTCTATGTACATTCTCCTCCCTCTTTCTTTCCTCTATGTACATTCTCCTCCCTCTTTCTTTCCTTTACATCCACCCTCCTCCCTCTTTCTTTCCTCTATATTCACCCTCCTCCCTCTCTCTTTCCTTCATATCTACCCTCCTCCCTCTTTCTTTCTTCTCCTTCCCTTCCCCTGCTCTCCCTTTTTCCTTTATCTACCATCTCTTCCTTACTCTTCTTAATTCTGCCGCTCACCCAGCGCTTCCCCCATCCCCTTCCCTCTTCCCTACCCCTTTGCCCTTCCCCCTCTCCCCCTTCCCTCCCATCCCCTTCCCTCTTAACCACTCCTATGCCCTTTCCCCTTTCCTCTTCCCCACCCCATCCCTTCCCCCCTTTCCCCTTACCCCCCCCCCCTTCTCTCTCTCCCTCCGATAAGGGGAAAAGATACATACACAAAAAAATAACTACTCCAACGAAGCTAAGCTCCCTCTCTACCTCGTGTCTCGAAAGAGCGGACCGCCCCTTTTTTGCATTCCTCCCACGAAACTTTGGTCGCCAGGCCTTCAGATGAGAGCGGCGAGTTAACTCCGTGTTCAGTCCCCGGGGCGACCCTCGCTGTATTCTCGGCTTCTCCTTCTCCTTCTTCATCGGGCTTTTCTCTTTCTCTCTTTCTTTCTCTTTCCCTTTCTCTCAGAGAGAGAGAGAGAGAGAGAGAGAGAGAGAGAGAGAGAGAGAGAGAGAGAGAGAGAGAGAGAGAGAGAGAGAGAGAGAGAGAGAGAGAGAGAGAGAGAGAGAGAGAGAGATGTATACACACACACACACACACACACATATATAGTATATATATATATATGTGTGTGTGTGTGTGTGTGTGTGTGTGTGTGTGTGTGTGTGCATGTATACATAAATATTTCTATCACATCCGTAAGAGTCTCATTTTCTCTCCCTCCTGCTCTCTCTCTGTTTCTCCATATTTCATCCCTTCCTTCTCTCTCGCTCTCTTTCCCTTCTCCCTCTCCTCCCCATTTCATCCGTGATCCCTCGCCTTCTTCCTCTTTCCCTAACTTCTACTGAGGCCCATGAAAAGGCTGAGATTGAGAGAGGGGGAGA
>BOPN01002890.1:37500-47500 GCA_017312705.2 Penaeus japonicus | reverse complement strand
TGTTTCTGTCTGTCTGTCTGTCTGTCTGTCTGTCTGTCTGTCTGTCTCTCTCTCTCTCTCTCTCTCTCTTTATCTCTCTCTCTATTTATCTATCTATCTATCTATCTATCTATCTATCTATCTATATATATATATATATATATATATATATCACTCAGTGTTTGTTTGTTTATACCAAAATAAGCACCTTTAACATACAAATCAAACAAAACCCTATATAATACAACCCCCCCCCCCCCTTTTACCATCCCTACAATACCCTTCCCTTACCCCATACCCCCTCCTCTTCAACGACCTATCCCACCCACCCTCATCCCTTACCCACTCCCCAATCCCCTCTCCCTCCCCTCCCTCCCCAGTCCCCTCCCCTCCCTCCCCAGTCCCCTCCCTCCCTCTCTCCCCACCCCGCCCCCTCGTAGCTGCTCTCTTTACCAACAGCAGCTTCTGGAAGACACACAGGGGCGTTTCCCTCTCGCCGCCTCCCTCCGTTCTCTTAGACGTTAAGGAGGTCGCGGTTTCGTTATAAATCTAAGTTTGAGACGTGGCGCGTTCTGCCGAGGGACACTACGGCGGGTGATTTATCGGTACAAGTCAGTCGTAAATAGGGAGAGTGTGAGAGAGAGAGAGAGTTGCGGGGGACGGAGAGGGAGAGAGGGAGGGAGGGGGAAAGAGAGAGAGAGAGAGAGAGAGAGAGAGAGAGAGAGAGAGAGAGAGAGAGAGAGAGAGAGAGAGAGAGAGAGAGAGAGAGAGGGAGGGAGGGAGGAATAGATAGATAGATAGAGAGAGAGAGCGAGAGAGAGAGAGAGAGAGAGAGAGAGAGAAAGGGAGGGATGGATAGATAGATAGAGAGAGATAAAGACGAGATAGATGGAGAGAGAGAGAAGCAGATGCAAAAAAAAAAGTGCTGATTCACATGACCTGTGAAAGCGATAGCAACTTGGGATGTAAAGAAAAAAAAAATAATAATAATAAAATAAAAATAAAAAATCAAAGAAATTATTAAATAGAATATACCATACTTGGGCAAAACGTTTACCAATTTACAAGTAGAGGTGATAATAGTTTGTTGCTATCTCCTAGATAGCAAGACACCCTGAACGGCTGATATTGAATGTGCAATTGCCAGCAAGTGTGTTTGGCATCCGCTAGTGCATGTCGATGTCTATGTCTGCTTCGTTGCCTCCCTCGCTGAGTCACAGCTGCCTGCACTAACGAGTAGTATGTAACGGCATGACTTGTTTGAATAAGAATGCTGAGATCGAGAGAGAAAAGAATTCTAAATAAAAGGAAAACGAAAATAATACACAAAAGAAAGGAAGCGAAAGAACTAAAAATAAAAGAAAAAAAAAAGAACTTTGATTTTCTACACTCAACAGATGTAGTTCGTTCCATCTTGGTGCTGTTCAGTTAAACATGTTCCAAACATGTCATAACAGCTTACGCTCTCCATCCGTCCTCATGATAAGGAAGGTAAAAATCTCCTCGCACCTAAACCGTATTTATCAAGATAAACTTCAGGGGGTAATCAACATCACAGGCTCATGGTTCATGCAACAGGAAATAAGCTTATAAATATTGCATACGTCGTGAGACACCTACATTAATGAATTAATTGTTGCAAGTAATAAGTTTAACAAACGTTCATGCAGGAGGAAAGCAATTATATATAACATTTCTGTAACAGGTCTTGAGTTTAGCATTTCCGCAAGAGTAAATCAGTTGCATGTTGCATTTCAACAACAGGCACTGAATTAGATACAACGTTACGGCCACATGTCTATAACGATCAACATACGTTTCAATGTCGGGCTACATGTCGGTCACAGGAGTAAGAAAAATCTTCCTCTTTTCTTCCTTCTCTTCCTTCTATCGCCTTCTTTCGTCTTCTCCCCCCTTCCCCTCATTCCTTCTCGTTCTCGTCATTTTCCCTTCCCTTCCCTCCTCCTCTTTCTTCTCCCTTACCTTCACTCTCTCTCTTGTTCTTTGTACTCTACTTCTCTCTTCCTTTTCCTTCTTTCTCCTACTCCCCTCCTCCTCCGTTCTGCTTCCTCTCCCTATTCTCTTGTTTTCTCCTCTTCAACATATTATTTCTCTATCTCCTTCTCCTCTTACCCTTCTCTCTCCTTCTCCTCCTCCGTCCTCTCCCTCCATTATCTCGCCCCCTTCTCCTCCTCCCCCTCCCCCTCCTATTCTTCTATCTTCACCGATTTCCTTTCATTCTTTATTCATTTAGCCACTTCCCTTATTCTCGAAACTAATACGAAAATAATGGCGGCTGCATACACAGGGGAACAAAATACGACAGAACTTTCATTATGTAAGTGACCATTATCATGCTGTCTAAGGAGTCTTACCACGCGAGTGCATGTGGAAGAAGAAGAGGAGGAGGAGGAGGAGGAGGAGGAGGAGGAGGAGGAGGAGGAGGAGGAGGAGGAGGAGGAAGAAGAAGAAGAAGAAGAAGAAGAAGAAGAAGAAGAAGAAGAAGAAGAAGAAGAAGAAGAAGAAGAAGAAGAAGAGGAGGAGGAGGAGGAGTGTGTGTTCGTCTTAGTTTTCTTTTATAATGTTCCTTCCATCATCTATCTTTTTCTTTTTCTTTGTTTGTCTTATATTGTCTGAGGAATCTGAACAGATATTACCATCACTATTGTTGTTGATGTTCAAGACGTAAAACAAGGAGTCTGGATATGCCTTTTTTATTTCCCGGTTAGATTGAGACAAATAATCACGATTTATTTGAGTGCAGATGTGGGCTCAATTTGGCTCATATTTCTTCCCATTGAGTGGAGCTCTTTTGGAAAATATAGATAACAAGACAAGGAAACAATACATAAAGCTTCATGAAAGAAAAGAGGAGAAGAATACGAGAAAAAAATCGATCTACTTACCTATCTATATGTATATGTATAACAAGATTATCATACAAGGGATTAATGTTCTCATGAAAATATTTCAGAACAACAAAACTTACTTCATGACTGAATGTGTAATATCGTTAAAAAAAATCATAAAAATCATAAATCAAGTCTATCATGTTTGAAACCAGATAAAGAAAATTATTCCAAGAAATTAAATTGATAGAAGCGCATTCATAGGATTAAGAGTTTGTTGGTTTTATGTGAATCAGTCTTTGTCTTAATCTATATATTTAGGTAAATGTCTGACAAAAAAAAAAAAAGTTACATGGCGGATCGGAGAGGGGGTAAAGGAAGAAGAGGGGGGGAGGAGGAGGAAGAGGGGAATGATAAGAAGAGTAAGAAAAAGAATAATAATAATGAGGACCAGGAAGAGGAAAAGGAAGAGAATGAGGAGGAGGAAGAGGAGAAGGAGAAAGACAAGGAAAAGGAGAGGGAGGAGGAGAAGGAGAAAGAGGAGGAAAAAGTAGGAGAAGGAGGAGGGGATGCAAGAGTAATAAGAAGACCAGGTTAATCCAATCAGCAAAAGTATCAGGTATCAGGAACTGCTTTTATCTATTATACTATTATATTCGCCCAATTTTTAGAACTGATGAATGGAAAAAAATAGAATGATAAACCACAGTATTTCTTGTAATAGATTCCTTGACCGAGATTCGTCGTTGCATGCAATTAGGAGGAGGAGAAAAGGGAGAGGGATGGAGGAGAGGAATGAGGAGGAGGAAGAGGAGAAAGGGGGAGGAGTGGAGGACGAGGGTAAAGATGAGGAGGGAAGAGGGAGGGAGGGAGGGAGGGGTGAGAGGAAAAGGCATCCCAGAGAAAATCAGAAGAGGAAGAGAAGAGAAGAGAAGAGAGGAAGATTAAGGGAAGAAAGAAGAAGGGGAAAGTAGAAGGAAAAGAAAGAAGGAGAGGAATAGGGAAGGAAAGGAAGACGGAAAAGAAAAAGGAGGGGAGGAAGAGGCGAATAAGGGAGGAGGGAGGAGGGAGGCGCTATAATAATAATTTCTACAAACATAATAATTAATAATCATAAAATAATCTACGGTGGAGAAATGACAAAACGAGGTCTTTATTGATGATGATGATCACATTATTCTAATTTAGTTAACCTATTAACTGCAGTTGTTCAATAATACATGTCACATAAATAACTTACAGAAAACAGAATAAACAGAAAACAAAAGCTGAAATATCCGATACAAAACCAAATTATTAACAGAAGTAAACAGAATCACACACAAAAAAACATAATTAAAACAAACAAACAAAAACAGCACAAGGAAATACCACAAACCAACCAACAACAAAAAACAACAAAAACAAAACAAACAAGGTAGCAACAAAAACAAAACAAACAAGGTAACAACAAAAACAAAACAAACAAGGTATCAACAAAAACAAAACAAACAATGTATCAACAAAAACAAAACAAACAAGGAACAACAAAGACAAAAACAAACAAGATAACAACAAAAAACAAAACAAACAAGATAGCAACAAAAAACAAATCAACAACCAAATCAACGAAAAAAACAAAAACAAAAAAAACAAAGAAACGGCGAGAATAAAAGACCATCTTAACCCTCTCTTTCTTAGACGAATGCGCCACTTTCTTCAAGATCACAATGGCCAAGTATGAGAAATTGTAGACGTTTTAGCTAGACGCAAGAGAAAAGAAAAGGAATATTGCAATAAAGGAAGTAATAATTCAAAAGAGGAAGGTAGTCTGTTTTTTTTTTTTTTTTTTTTTTTTTTTTTTTATAAGCAAGATAAAGGGAATTGTATTTGTTATTGTGATGGTGGTGGCGGTAGTGGTGGTTGTGATGGTGGTAGTGGTGATTGTGATGGTGGTGATGGTGGTGGTGGTGGGAGTGGTGATGGTGGTGGCAATTGTGATTGTGATGGTGGCGGTAGTGGTAATTGTGATGGTGGTGGTGGTAGCAGCGATTGTGATGGTGGTGAGAGTGGTAATGGTGGTGGTAATAGTGATTGTGATGGTGGTAGGAGTGGTATTGGTGATGGTGATGGTAGTGGTGATGGGGATGATGATGGTAGTAGTAATTGTGATGGTAGTTGTGATTGTGAAAGTGGAGATGATGGTGGTAGTGGTGATTGTGATGATAGTGGGAGTGGTGATTGTGAAGGTGATAGTGGTGATTGTGATGATAGTGGGAGTGGTGATTGTGAAGGTGATAGTGGTGATTGTGATGGTGGTGATTGTGAAGGAGGTGATGATGGTGGTAGTGGTGATTGTGATGGTGGTTAAGGTGGTTGTGATGGTAGTGGTGGTGGTGAAAGTGATGGCGATGGTAGTACTGATAGTGGTGGTCGTAATGGTGGTGGTGGTGCTGCTGGTGAAGATGATGCATTCATAACAATCATTATTCTTTGCCCAAATAGCAGTAAAACATTAGAGGCCCATAACTTGGGACGATAATAATCATTGCAGTAAAAAAAAATAAAAAATAAAATAAAAACGCACAACTATCTTAGCAGCATGGGGTAAAGCTTTATAAGAACGGTTTTTTTTATGACTAATGAAGGAAGAAGAGGAGGAGGCGGAGATGGAAGAGGAGGAGGCGGTGGAAGAAGAGGAGGGGGGAGGAGGGAGGAGGCGGAGGAAGAGGAGGAGGAGGAAGAAGAAGAAGAAAAGGAGAAGAAGAGGAGAAATAGAAGAAGATAATGAGGAGGAGGAGAAATAAAAGGTGGAGGAGGGGAAGTAGGAGGAGGAAGGGGAAACAAGAAGGTGGAGGAGGAGAAGAAGAAGAAGAAGAAGACAGAGGAGAAGAAGAAGAAGTAGGAGAAGAAGCAGAAGAAGGAGAAGGCATAATTCAGAAAGAGACAGCCCGATTGTTTAGTAATATTTAATCAAAGGCTATTTCTTCATACTTACCACATTATCAATGATAATTTTGTGCGATTAGTCATGATGGAAGAATAGTCTTTTCTCCATTATCTATCCATTTAATCATTTCATTGTTTGTTGATATAATTGTCTTTTCATATCTGGGTCACTCGGGTAGTCTTATCTGGTGTGTTATGCACTACACACACATGAATGTACAGAAATATGATTGTATAATGTAGATGAATAAAGGATTGTACTTGTTTAAGCACATACAAACATGGAGGCATAAATACATTAGTAAAAAAGCATACAAGCAAATAAACTAGCAAATCTGATATGTACCGGAAATACCATGAAAGTCTGCTTTCTCAATCTTTCCTCTTTATCGCCTTTTGTGTCCATATTTTCCTTCTTTTCTTCTCTTATTTCTTCTTCGCTTTGATCTTTTTCTTTTTCTTTTATTCATTCAAAAATGTGATACATTTTTCATCATTTATTGTTAGTTCTTTTCTTTATATCTTTATCCATTTTTCATTCTTCTTTTCCTCTGCCTACTCCTCTTGTTCTAACCCCATCCTCTCTCCTTCTCCTCCTCTTTCTCCTTCACCACCACCACCATCACCTCCATCATCTCCTCCTCCTCCTTCTTCTTCTCCTCCTCCTCCTCCTCATCATCATTCTTTTAACTCCCCCCCCCCCTCGTACCCCACTCTTCTAACTCACTCCCTTTTCCCTTTTCCTCTTCCTTCTCTTCTTTCTGTCGTCACCTCCACCCCTACTACCTCCCCCTTTTCACGCCCCCCCCCAATTCAAAACACTGTCAACGCCACTAAATCCACTGAGGCAAGACAGGAATGAGATTTTGAAGTGAATTACAGGGAGATGATTTTTCATTCATTCATCTTTTTCCCCATTAAAATTTAGCTTATTATATTTTTGCTTGTTTGTTTGTATATTATTAGCAACATTATCAGTATTAGTAATACCTTCATCTTCGTCCTCATTACAAATATTTTTTTTTTTTCTTGTTCATTTTTTTTTTATTTTTATCTTTGTTATTTCTTCTTCTTTTTTTTCTTACTCCTTCTTTGATTCTCACCTACCCCTTATCCTCTTCATCTACTCATTCCTCCATCCCCCTCCCCCCTTCCCCTTCTTCCTGTCCCTCCTCCATTTATTTATCCTCTTCATCTGTCTCTTTTATCTTATTCCTCTTCCTCCTCCACCCTGTACCCCTTCCTTCATCTTTTCCATCCCCCTTCTCCACCTGCCCCTCCTCCTCTCCTTTTTCCTTCACTTGCTCCTCCTCCTCCTCCTCCTCTTCCTCCTTCTCCATCTTCTCCACCCTGTACCCCCTCCTTCATCTTCTCCATCCCCCTTCTCCACCTGCCCCTCCTCCTCTTCTTTTTCCTTCACTTGCTCCTCCTCTTCCTCTTCCTCTTCCTCCTTCTCCATCTCAAGTAAACGAGCATGGATCTGTTTACTCGAAAATACCATAAAGTCCTAAGCTTATAAAGAACGATATAATCCACACTCATTGAACAGAGGCTAGGAACGAGAAGAGAGATAATGATAATAGAAGTGGAAAGAAAAGATGGATAGCGATAGAGATGGGGAGGGAGGAGGAGGAGGGAGAGAAGAAGGATGTTAAAGAGAGAGAGACAGAGAGAGAGAGAGAGAGAGAGATAATGAGTTAGAGGAGATAGATGGAGAAAGGTCTCGTAAACAGACAAAGAAAAATAAATACAAAATAACACACGCACATCAACACACACAGCAAAATACATACAACCCCCTTCTTCCCTCCCTCCCTCTCCCCCCCACAAAAAAAAATCCCAACCTCCCCACTCCCACTATCCACCCCCACCTCCTCCTCCAACACCCCTTAGTCCACCCCTCCTCCAGTCCCCCAGCCACCCCCCACCCCCACCTCCTCCTCCAACACCCCCTATCCATCACCCCCACCCCCACCCCCACCTCCTCCGCCAACACCCCCTATCCATCATCCCCACCCCCTCCCCCACCTCCTCCTCCAATCCCCCAGCCACCCCCCAGTCACCCCCCACACCTCTCCCCAGTTCGAAGGTCATCCAGTCTTACTTTGATTTATTCCCTGATGAGAAGGGACCGACATTTATGCACCGGCGGGGTGACGATCCAGCAAATGTGCATTGTGTGGACGGCCGCTTGGAGACAGGACCGTGTTCCTTAAGATTATGAGAAGGGGTTGGTGATTACCTTAAGCAGTTAAGGTGAAGCTGATAGGGTGGAGGGGAGGGAGGAGGATGGAGAGCGTGGGAAGAGGGGGGGGGGGGTATCATAGTCACCATCGATATTAATGTCATTATTATCATTATTGTTATTATCATTATCATCACTATTATTATTTTTTCATTATCATCACTGTTATTTCTGTTACTTATATTCTTCTCCAAAAATCATTATTACCATTATAATTGTTATTGTTATGTTTATCATCGTCACAACCATCACTATGATTCTATTATTATCACTTTTTTCCCTCTTTCTATAAGCGCATGATAAATACACTTCAGTAAAACAAACAAACAGATCAATAAATAACAAATGAAAAGGAGATGCTATTACATCGAGAAAATGTTACTAATTAAATAACTCTGTTCTATTGTTTTGTCGTCATTGCTAACAAAAGTTTAAGATATCAAACGATAATATGCATAATTTCCCCCCTACTGTTTCGTCTCACATATATTTTTTTTCTCTTCATCTCCTCAATGAACCCGTTTCAAAAATAACCGAATGATTCTTTTCTGCCCATTTTTTAAAGCCACGGAATGCAGAATATTGCATATTTCGTTAATGGTACGATCCCCTCCACTTTTCTTTTTTTTAAGTTCACCACTTAGCGTTGCAAATGTGTCAACCGCCAGTTTCGACTCTTGTCTCCGAAACACTTGCCAATACGAGAAGAGACATGTGTTCCGCATACAGTCGAAGTCGAAGCTGAGGATTCGAACACTGGATGGAAGGTGAAATGTACGACTGAATCTTTTTATTTATCATTTGATTAAGCGTGTTGTATCTATTATTATTATTATTTTTTATTATTCATCTATATAATTTTATCTGTTCGGCAGTGCGTTTATTCATCTATCTACTGCAATTATTATTCATCAATTTATCTATTTAACCTGCTTTCTAATCTAATATATTCACATATCTACCTAATCTCTCATCTATTCATGTATACTCATGTATAAATCCATCTATTAATTCTAATCTAATCTTCTAATCTTTTCTACCCATCCACCTCACTTCTTCACTCACTCATTCCTTTGCTCAATCACGATCATAAATTTCTAAACAGATAAGGTATCAACGATAGTGCACAACGCCGGTTACGAAGTCAAAGAAAACGTGGTGTAAATTGTACCATAATTGTTTTACGTCAGGGAACGATAAGCTTTCGTATAATGAGCATTTAAAAGCACGAGATTAAGTGTTTGTGCGTTTGTGTCTGTGTGTGTCTGTGTGTGTTTGTGTGTGCGTGTGCATGCGTATGTGTTTGTGTGTGTGTGTATGTGTTTGTGTGTGTGTGTGTGTATGTGTCTGTCTGTGCGTGTGCATGCGTATGTGTCTGTGTGTGTGTGTGTGTGTGTGTGTGTGTGTGTTTGTGCGTGTCTCTGTGAAATTGTATCCTAGTGAATGTATACGTGCGCGAATGTGCTGAATGGAATGAATGTACGTACATCTAAGACGAATCTTTTATACACATGAGCTGTTAGTCATTTACTGATGACGATGGCTGATAAGAAAAAAAGTGCAGATAATGTTTAATGGTAACAACATCTAATCTATAAAAAGATACAACCAGTGACGGGACTGAGGTCTCTGGATTCAGGAAATAATGGTCATAATTGCTTGGTCTGTTGATTATCGAAAAATATCCCATGATTTTTTTGTTTTCTCAACAAGTTTACCAAAGTCTCTGGGACAGAATTCTATCTACATAAATGAATAAATGCATTTACTCCATCTACCCAAGAATTTACCTGTCTATCCAAAAACTTATCTATTTTTCTATCTATCTATCCGCATGTCTCTGTTTTTTCTACCTCTCTGTCTATACCTATATTTATATCTATCTATCAATCATTCAAGCGATCAGTCTACTTAACTATCTTTCAACCAACTATTTATCTATCTACAAACCTACCTACCTATCTATTAATCTATCCATTTCTCTATTAATAATCTATAT
>BOPN01002890.1:25000-30000 GCA_017312705.2 Penaeus japonicus | reverse complement strand
CAGACGAGGGGAAAAAAGGTGACAGACAGCAAACAGGTTTTCTCAATTCCCATCAGTACCTCAGAGCCGTGAGGGGAGCAGGAAGAAGAGGAGAATGGTGGATAATAGTAATACTAACAATAATAATGATAATGATAAAAAAGAAGGGAAGAGAGTAGGAGGAGGAGAAGGAGAAGGAGGAGAAAGAAGAGGAGGAGGAGGAGGAAGAGGAGGAGGAGGAGGAGAAAGAAGAGGAGGGGGAGGAGGAGGAGGAGGAGGAGGAGGAGGAGGAGGAGGAGGAGGAGGAGGAGGAGGAGGAGGAGGAGGAGGAAGAAAAGGAGGAGGAGGAGAAGGAGGAGGAGGAGGGGGAGGAGGGGGATATGGAGAAAGAAAAGGAAGAAGGAGGAGAAGAAGCAAAAGAAGGGGAAAAGGGAGACGGAGAAGGAGAAGGAGCGGCAAAAAAATGATCGAAATAAAACTTCTTTGACAAATAACAAGAGAAAATATCCAAGTGACAGAACCTGAAAAGAAATCCCTCTTAAAAAGAAAGAAAAGAAAAGGGGAAAAACACACAGCACCACCCGAAAAAGTTGCCGAAAAAATACATATATATATACGAAACCTCGCGAGAACTAGGTCCCGCGGGGTCAAAATAACTTCCAATGCCATTAATGCATTTTAACACGTTGGGAATTTTTTTGAGTCCGTTTCCCTCCAAACAAGTGTGGGTGCGTAAGAGTGACAGCTGGGTTGACAAACAGGATATTTTTCTTTTTAACTATTCATTTTTTTTTTTTTTTTTTTTTTTTTTTTACTCAGGGAAAGATTGGAAAATTATAGATTTGTGGAGAAAGATTGGAAAACTCGCAGTCATTGGAGGAAAGATGACATGTTAAGAGTTGTAGAGAGAAGAAAAAGGAATTTATATTCATAAAAAGAAAAAAATGGGTATTAATACTTAGTGTATTTGAAAAAAAAAGACAGAGAAGTTTGTAATCGCAAGAAGAAAGTCTTTAGTAATATGTCAAAAGATAAGGGATTTATGATTATGTAGAGACAAAACAAAAATCATATGCAGAACTATCATAAATCTATAGTAATATACAGAAGTATTCGAAATCTGTAACTATTTGCAGAAAAAAAAAATCATAATTCAATGGAGAGAATCATATAACTATAAGAATCATACCACCAGTGAAAGAAGAAAGCTTTTGTTGCAAATCTGGTGTCAATCTTAGCCTGACCTTTGCTTGGCTAACAGGGAGTGTTCTGTCGTCAAATAATTAACGGGAGCTTTGGCGATGCTCTCACATACGCATCGGGGTGGACTCAGGGAAAGAATCACATACATACACGCATACATTCATATACATACATACATGCATACATACATACATACATGCATGCATAAATACATGCATACATACATACATACATACATACATACATACATACATACATACATACATACATACATACGTACATACATACTGCATAAAAAAATACAAACTAAACATACATATAGACAAACACCCACACAGACAAGTACACAATTTGCACGTATTCTTGTTGGTTTGTTCGTGTGCTTGTCTGTTTGTATGCAAGCATGTATGTAAGTCTATACATAAGAATGTACGCACATACGCATGTATGCACAGTATGCATATACGTCCGTATGTATGTATGTATGAACGTATATCCGTATGCATGCATTATACACCAATACACATCCACACAATCCCACCAATACCCACGCTCCCTTCCGCCCACTAAACCCAGCCATTAAAAGTGCTTTGGCACAGTATAATGAGCTGATTACAGGAACAGTTAAACCCCGACTAGACACACTCCTGGTTGAGATGAGCGGATACCCGACGCTATAAATGTCACCACGCTAGTTTCACGCTGAACATCCCCCGCCTCGCAGCATCGACTCGGAATCGTCATCTGGGTTTGCGGCTTCATCTCCTAGCCACATGCTGGGATGCCGGGATGCCGGGATGCTGGGGGGGGGGGACGTTTGGAGATTCCTGGAGTATCTAGGGGGTGAGTGGTGTGTGTGGGGGGTTGGGGGAGGGGGGGGAGGGGTGGGGGGGGAGGGTGGAGGGAGAGAAGCTAGGGTTGGGATCGGATGGGGGATCCTGAGGGATGCTGGTATGAATGGATGCTGGGACGCTAGAGATCCTGTGTACTCTGTAAGCCTGTGATGTTAATGATGGAGATGGTATATGATGGTAGAAGAGGTGAGATAGATCGACAAGTAGATAGAAAGAGAGAGTGACAGAGAGAGAGAGAGAGAGAGAGAGAGAGAGAGAGAGAGAGAGAGAGAGAGAGAGAGAGAGAGAGAGAGAGAGAGAGAGAGAGAGAGAGAGAGAGAGAGAGAGAGAGTAACAGAGAGAGAGAGTGGAGAGAGAGAGAGTAACAGAGAGAGAGAGTAAGAGAGAAACCGACAAGCAGACAGGCAGACAGACAGACAGACAGAGACAGAGAAAGAATCACACACACACACACACACACAGACACACACACACACACAGACACACACACACACACACAAAGAGGAACAGCTCCCCCCAAAAACCAGTTTCTCGACAGGATCATCAGGTGGCGACTCCAAGTAGCGTCGAAGGAGAAGCTCAAAGGAGACCGCCAAGGTTCTCGAACAACCTTGATGAAGTGTTTCTCTCCCTTTATGACCTCATTATATAAAAGGGAGCCGAGAGCGACCTCTTCTCCCTTCTGGAAGCAAGGTTATCCGCTGGGGTTGCTCTTTCGTATGGTAAAAAAAGGGGTTTAAAGAGGTAAGGGAGGAAGGGAGAGGGAAGGGGGGAGGAAGGGAGAGGGGAGGGGGGAGGGGGGAGGGGGGGGGGAATGGGGGGGGGGGGAGGGGTGGGGAGGGAAATAGGAGGGATGGGGAGAGGGAAGGAAAAGGGAAAGAGGGAAGAGGGAAGGGAGAAGTGATGGAGGGGAGAGGGAAGGGAGAAGTATGGGAAGGGAGAGGGAAGGGAGAAAAGAGGGAGGGGAGAGGGGAAAGTAGAGGGACCGAGTGGAGGGTGAAAGGAAAGGTGAGGAAGGGAGGGAGGGAAGGGGAAAGGAAAAGGGAGGGATGAGAAAAAGGAAGAGGGGGAGGATAAGGGAGGAAGAGGAGGGGGGGCAAAGGAGGAGGGGGGGAGGGACTACAGGGGGCTATTGTGGGATGTCATTGTGTACATTCTCTGGATGAGCGATTTAAAGAGAAGAAAAAAGTAAGTAGGTAGATAGACAGATAGATAAATAGATAGTCGAAAGATAGATAGATAGATATATAGATAGATAGATAGATAAATAGATAAATAAATAGATAGTCGATAAATAGATAGATAGATAGATAGTCGACAGATAGACAGAAAGCTAGATAGTAGTTAGATAGATAGATAGATAGATAGTGGGTATAAAGATAGACAGATAGATAGTCTATAGATAGATAGGTGGATAGATAATCAGTAGATACATAGATAGATAGATAGATAGATATATAGATAGATAGATAGATAGATAGATAGATAGATAGATAGATAGATAGATAGAGAGAGAGAGAGAGAGAGAGAGAGAGCGAGAGAGAGAACATGAACATAATTGAAGCGATCCTAAACTGCAAAGAAATAAATTAGCGTCTCACAAGAGCCATGGCTGCAATATCACAAATCTCAAATCTCGTACAATTTGCATGCCGAGCGATTACAAGGCAATAATGGGACATGTGAGCCTGTACTTTTTTATGCAAGCTGCCCGCAAAAACTGACTGTGCGACTGTCATCCCTCCATCCCTCCCTCCCTCCCTCCCTCCCTCCCTCCCTCTCTGCCTTCCCTCCGTTCTCCCTCTCTGCCTCCTTCCCTCCCTCAATTCTCCCTCTCTCACTCCCTCTCTCACTCCCTCCCTTCCCCTGCGGTTCCTACTTTCACTGTCTCCCTCTATTCTTTCCCCCTTCCTTCCTTCCTTCCCCTGCGGTCTTACTCTCCCTCTCTCCTTCTCTACTTCTCCTTACCTCATTCCCTCTCTTTCCCACTCTCCCTACCTCCTTCTTTACCTCCTTTCATCTCATTCCCTGTCTCTTTCCCTCCCTCCTACCCTCACCTCACTCCTTATTTCCTTCCCCCTCATCCTTTCACTAATTCCCTTCACTTCCCTCTCTCTCATCTCCCACTATTATGGATGCCCACCCCCATCCCCTCCACTAACCCCCTCCCCCTCCCATCCCCTTCCACACATAAGCACACTTCCCTCCCCATCTCCCTGCTAATACACATTCTTAAGAAAGCGACATGAATCATTAAAGAAGAAGGCGATAATGATTTAAGAAAAAAAAAGAAAGAAAGAAAAAAAAAACAAGAAGGAGACTGATCGTTCATTTTTTTTTTTTTATCTTTTTTTTTTTTCTTTTTCTTTTTTTAGATGAACAAGTTTAAGAAGCCATGAGTGGAAGCTGAGTGGTAGTGCAGAGGCTGAGATGGGATGGGGTTTATGCGGAGAATACGGAAGACGTGACAGGGGTGTGAGTCAGGTCATATGCACACGAACACATGCCCATGTGTGTGCGTGTGTGTGTGTGTGTGTGTGCGTGTGCGTGTGCGTGTGCGTGTGCGTGTGCGTGTGCGTGTGCGTGTGCGTGTGCGTGTGCGTGTGCGTGTGTGTGTGTATGCGCGCGCGTGTGTGTATGTCTGTGTATGTGTTATATATATCTACACAACATACATCTATGCCCTTAATATACATACACATACAACCTATACAATACCAAAATATTTCCAATCATTATCACAACATCTAACCAGAATCACAATACCTAATCTCAGTCCCAATAAACCAGCATTCCGTATCTTTAATACCAACACATAATCCCTTTACTTCTCCTACTTTTTGCTTCCTTTAGTGAATTTGACTTTATAATCAGAGGCAATAACACAGAGCGAACACAGATCCTAAGTGGCGATACTGCTAATCAATTGAGACACAGGAGAGAGAGAGAGAGAGAGAGAGAGAG
>BOPN01002890.1:0-5000 GCA_017312705.2 Penaeus japonicus | reverse complement strand
TGATGGAAGTATTTGGATTACAGAATAAGGTTCTCCTTTTAGTGGCTAGGTGATTCTTCGCCTTCGACCTTCCTCACTCTCCTTCTTTCTTCTCCCCCTTCTCTTCCTGCTTTCTTCTTTCCCTCCATTTACCCTTCATTTCCTATTTCCTATTTCCTCTCTCTCTCTCTCTCTCTCTCTCTCTCTCTCTCTCTCTTTCTCTCTCTATATATTTCTCTCTCTATATATTTCTCTCTCTCTATTTCTCTCTCTTTATTTCTCTCACTCTTTCCTTCTCCCTCTCTCTCCTCTCTCCTCCCTCTCCCTCTCTCTAATCCTAAACCTAACCTTAACCCTCTCTCTCCTCCCTCTCCCTCTCCCTCTCCCTCTCCCTCTCCCTCTCTCTAATCCTAAACCTAACCCTAACCCTCTCCTCCTCCTTAATCCCCTCTCTCTCTCTCTCTCTCTCTCTCTCTCTCTCTCTCTCTCTCTCTCTCTCTCTCTCTCTCTCTCTCTCTCTCTTTCTCTCTCTTTCTCTCTCTTTCTCCCCATCTCTCCTTCTCTCCCTTTCTCCCTCTATCCCTCCCTCACTCCCTCCCTCTATCCATACCTCCCTCACCCCCCTCACTCCCTCCCTCCCTTCTCATTGTTCCGTATGTGCGGAAAGATTTGAGGACACTCGACCTTAGAAATCCGTGCTTGCGCCCTCATTACAATTAAACATTTATCATCACGATTGTCTGCAAGCACGTATACACTAACGTCTTTCAACCCTTTGAAAGCAGTCTGCAAATCCGTTTTAAATATATTTCTATAACGTAAACTATCTTTTCTGTAACTGTGGGTAGGAGTGTGTGTCTATAGCTGAATATATGTATGGTGAATGAGTGAGTGAGTGAGTGAGTGAGTGAGTGAGTGAGTGAGTGAGTGATTGAGTGAGTGAGTGAGTGAGTGAGTGAGTGAGTGAGTAAGTGAGTGAGTGAATGAGTGAGTGCATGTGTGTGTGTACGATCCAAAGGTTGATAAAATAAAAGCAAAGAAAACACACAGACAAACACGTACACGGAGAGAGAGAGAGAGAGAGAGAGAGAGAGAGAGAGAGAGAGAGAGAGAGAGAGAGAGAGAGAGAGAAAGAGAGACAAGAGAGAGAGAGAGAGAGAGAGGCGGATTGGTGCCTGTGGATCGATAGTGCACCCTAGCTGGCGCGTGTTGGGTGAAGTGGTGAGGGAAGGGGATGGGGTAGGGGGAGGATAGGGGTAAGGTGAGGGGAAGGGGGGGGGGGGAGTAAAGGGGGAAAGAGGAGAGGGGAGGGTAAGGGGGGGACGTGAATGTAGGGAAGAAAGGGAGTGGGGGGAGGGGAGAGAGTGCGGACGAAGAGAGAGGTAGAAGAGGGAGCCATAGGGATGAGGGGAGACTAGAGAGGGAGGAAGGGGCGGGGCGGGGTGGGGTGAGGGGAGAGGAGGGGAGAGGAGGGGAAAGGCGGGCCACCTGGCGAAACAACAGGTTGCAGCGACACCTAGCCTACCTACCACCGCAGCCAGCCAAGTAACAGGTAAATTTTACCCGATGGAAGTTTAAGGAATTAGGCTTTGGATATGTTTTTATTTTTTTATTTTTTGGTATCATGAGGTTTTAGGTATCATGAGGTTTTTGGTATCATGAGGTTTTAGGTATCATGAGGTTTTAGGTATCATTAGGTTTTAGGTATCATTAGGTTTTAGGTATCATGAGGTTTTAGGTATCATGAGGTTTTAGGTGTCATGAGTTTTTAGATATCATGTGGTTTTACATATCATGAGGTTTTAGGTATCATGAGGTTTTAGGTATCATGAGGTTTTACGTATCATGAGGTTTTAGGTATCATGAGTTTTTAGATATCATGTGGTTTTACATATCATGAGGTTTTAGGTATCATGAGGTTTTACGTATCATGAGGTTTTACGTATCATGAGGTTTTACGTATCATGAGGTTTTCCGTATCATGAGGTTTTAGGTATCATGAGTTTTTAGATATCATGTGGTTTTACATATCACGAGGTTTTAGGTATCATGAGGTTTTACGTATCATGAGGTTTTAGGTATCATGAGGTTTAAGGTTTTCCCTTTAAGTACTAAAGGATATCAAATATTAGCTTTTATAAGTAAGGTTGAAGGCTTCACAGTAGGCATAAGTATTTAAAACTGGACAATAACCATTCGAAATAAAATATCTCATAGTAAAAAATTAAGCAACATACAATATAATGAACCTCATATTGTATTCGGATTTCCATATTCCGCATTAGGTATCGCCATCTCATCATTGGATCTAATTTCAAGAATATCAAAGTTCTAAGATAAATTTCAAAGGTGAGATTGAGAAGTCTATTCAAGGTTTACGGAGAAAATTGGGAATCCAGGAGAGGATTATAAGTGGGAAGAAGTTGTACCTAAAAGACAGTATGAAGTTGTTTTTTTCATGATGATGGTGGTAATGGTGGTGGTGGTGGGGTTGGTGGGGTTGGGGGTTGGGGTGGTGGTGGTGGTGGTGGGGTTGGGGGTCGGGGGTGGTGGTGGTGATGGTGGTGGAGGCGGGGTTGGTGATGGTGGTGGTGGTGATGGTGATGTTAGTGTTGGTGGTATTGATGCTAGTCGTTGGTGTTGGTGGTGATGATGGTGGTGGCAAGAGTAATGATAGTGATGAAGCTAGTGATGAAGACGACCCCAATGATACTGACAATGACGAAGACGCTAATAATAACGATTAAAACATCACCAACAACAATACCGAGACAGAACCCCCAACCACTTAACACAGGGCTTAATGACACCTTGCGTCTTGTTGTTGGCAGGCAGGCAGGCAGGTAGAGGAGGTGGCTCTCGAATCGAACGGAGGAGGGACTTGCATTCTGATTATAGACTCGAGTCCAATCCCCAATCTGCAGGAGGGATTAGTTTGGGATGATCATAGAGGGTCACCTTGATTTTTTTTTCTTTTTTTTTTCTTTTTCTTTGGTTTCGTTTTGTATTTTTCTATGTTTTTTTTTCGTTTTTGTTTTCGCTTTTTCGTTTGTTTGTTTTTTCTACGTTTTTGTTTTTTTTTCCTATTTTTCATATACATCGGAGAGAGAAATTTGGGTGTCTATCTTAATTTTTTTATATCTATTTGTAAAAAGAAGGATGGAGGGTGATAAGGAGAGAGGAAGGAAAAGAGGAAGAGGGGAATAGAAGGAGGGAGAGAGGGAGAGGGGAAGGGAGGGAGGGAGGGAGGGAGGGAAGGAGGGAAGGGGAGGAGGAAGAGAGGAAGGAAGAGAGGGAGGAAGTGAGGCAGGGAGGGAGGGAGGGGTGGAGTGAGGGGGAGAGAAAGGGAGAGAAAGGGAGGGAAAGAGGGAGAGAGGGAAGGACACACACACACACACATACTTCCCCTCCCCCTTCCCCTTCCCCCTCCTCTTTTCCCCCTTTCCCCCTTCCCCTTCCCCTTTCCCCCTCCCCCTTCTCCTTCCCCTCCCCCTCCCCTCCCAGGCCTTCATTCCCCAGGTGCTTGACTTATTCATGTAAAGACGGGGCGGGGCTTATACCAGGAGGTCAATAAATACCAGGTAATGATACCCGACTTCCGTCCTTATAAGAACATGCGATAGAGTTTGTTTTGTTATTTCCTACCTCCTGCACTTTTTTGTTGTCCATTACCATGCAATTTTCATCCTTACAAGACCTTGCATTAGAGTTGATTATGTTCCAATCTAACTTTCTACTCTTTTTTTTTTTTTTTTTTTTTTTTTTTTTTTTTTTTTTTTTTTTTTTTTTTTTTTTTTTTCTTTGCTGTTGCTGTGTTCTTATCACAGTTGTAAATTGCACGTGTCTAGACAAAAAAAAAATGACATGATTCTTTCTTTTTTTATTAAACATTAAGTCATTTTAGCAAGAACGAAAATAAAGTAAAAAACTTCAGTGATACTTTAAATCGATCGACAAAGACGAAAAGAAAAATATCACGACGAAGATTAAATTTTGGAAAATTGAAAAAAAAATTCAAAGAGGCCAAAAAAAAGGAGAGTGAAAGAATTGGTGAAAAAATTGAACAAAAAAAAATAATGATGATACTGTCAGTGATAATGAGAAAATTATCTACGCTAATAACGAGGTTTAGTTGAGTTAATTATGATGGTCAGTATTATGATGGACACAAGGATGATGAAGAAAATAATAAAGATGATAATGATACAGATAATGTAACTTGTGATGTTAACAATAGTGATTGATGTAATAAAAAAACAACATTGATAAGAGCAATGAGGATAGTAGTTATTCTACTGTTACTTCTGCATTATTGCTGCTATCAAGAAATAAAGAAAATGATAAAAATGATAACGATAATGATAATAATCGTAATGATAATAATGGCAATAAAAGTAATAATGATAGTATAATAGTAATGATAATGATAATGAAAGCAATGATGGTAACAATGGCATTAATAATGTTAATAATAATTTTATTAATGATGCTAAGGATTATTATATTGATATTAATGATATCAATGATGTGAATGATATCGATATTAATAAAATTGATATAAAGGATATAATATTTACAGTGATGACTATAATAATGTTGATGCTGATGACAATGATAATAATGCTAATGATAAAATGATGGTAATAATATTAATAATGATGAAGATGAAGATGATAAAGATAATAATAATAATGAAAATAATTATCATAATAATGATAAAAGTAATAACAATGATAATAATAATAGTGATAAAAATAATGGTAATAATAATAATAACAGTAATAATGGTAAAGATAATAATGAATATAAAAACAATCTGACTTCATTTTGATTACAAATCACATGATCACCAAAATCGATCCCACAAAAGCCTAATATCCAGCTTAACAACATATTGAAATTATGAAATAAAATAAAAAACGTGTGTGTGTGTGTGTGTGTGTGTGTGTGTGTGTGTGTGTGTGTGTGTGTGTGTGTGTGTGTGTGTATATATATATATATATATATATATATATATATAT
>BOPN01002889.1:182786-185912 GCA_017312705.2 Penaeus japonicus | reverse complement strand
AGAGAGAGGTAGTGGGATGTGGGAGTACGTATTAAAGTGGATATATTCCAGATCGTGGAGTGACGCCCCTCCACCCACCCCCACCCCATATACCCGTGTTTATCGAGACCAGAAGTGAACGAATTCTTCCCATTTCTTAGTGCAGGACATTGCCTTACGAAGAGAACGTAAGTTGGATTAAAAACAGCTAGTAAAAACACTACAAAAAGTAAATAATGATAATAATCATTGTTGCTTGTGTAATCCTTATTGATGTAAGTATTGTTTTCATTGTGATTATGATGATGATGATGATTGTCATCATTATTATTGTTATTTTATTGTTATTATGATTATCTTTATCTTTATTATTATCATCATTATTATCATTATCCTCCTTCTCCTCCTCCTCCTCCTCCTCATTATTATTATCATCATTATCATTATTATTATTATTATTATTATTATCATTATCATTTATAGCATCATCATTATTGCTGTTATTACGACTGATACTACTACTACTATTACGACAACTACTCAACTACTATTGTTATCATTATCATTATTATCCTTTTCACCATCACCATTGTATTACTACTGCTGCTATCATTATCATTATTACCACCTCCATCATCATTATAAATTTAAACACCATTAACACAACTACAGTCACAAATTGCCATTATTTTTGTCGAAATATGGAAAGCAATTAGGAAAATAGGTAAACAAGGCATTGTTTTGCTTTGTTCTTTATTTCATATATTTTTTTTTCTTCTATTTATCGTTTTCAGTTTTCAAAAAGCAAAGTCCAATATGCTGAGAAAAATGCCGCATAACCACGGTATATTTTTTATATTGAATGTTAAAGGAATTTTTGAGAAAAAGGCTCATGTCTGTCAGCTTTTTTTTATATATTGAAAATAGGACGAAATTCAAAGGAAGAATTACAATAACTAATATAAAATAAAACGATGGATGTTGCAACAGTGAGAAAAAGATATAAACCATTCACCTTATCACAAAAATCAATTAAATCAATTACATACTAGAATTGCGAACATCATATAGCATCAACCCACCCCCCCACTAGCCCCACCCCATCCCCCACTACACCCCCCCCCCCCCAAGAAATTACACAACATATATCTTCCGGTAAAACCAAACCCAAATACATCTATTCCGGTCAACCGAAAGTAAACCGAAAGTAAACCGAAAGAATCGCCCCCAAAAGATGCCTCAGAATTTTCTCCAAAGGAAACGTGTTCCCTCTGAAGACATAAGTTAGTAAGGTCTCAAGGTGCTTGTGAGGGAAAGCGATCCCGAGGGAGTCTAAGGGCTTGGGAACGGCGCTGTAACTCTCGCCTGAGGAAGGTGACGGTACTGTAATGTGGATGAAGGTGGGGGGGGAGGGTGGAGGAGGAGGGTGGGGGAGGGTGGGTGTATTGGGTGTGGGTGGGGGGACGGTAGGTGTGGGTGGGAGAGGGTGGGGGAGGATGGATGTGGGTGGGTATGGTGAGTGCGGTGGGAGGGGATGAGTGTGGTGGGGGAGGGTGGTTAGGGTGGGGGAGGGTGGGTGAGGTGGGTGTCCCGTGGAAGGGTGGGTGTGGGTAGTAGGAGTGGGTATGGTGTGTGGGGGGCGGGTAAGTGCTAGTGGGTGATGAAGGCTTTATTGAATACTAGTAGTGGTAGATGTGATGGATGTGGTGGATGCTATGTGTGGTGAGGGTTATGATTGTAAGTGGATGATAAATGAAGTGGGTGAGATGCGCGTGGTGGATGGAAGCTTGGCAAAGAGGATGAAGCGGAGGTTGTGGGTGACGACGAAGTGGCTGTGGTGGATTCAAGACAAGATGGATGAAGTGGATTCTCTAAGAGTAATAAGTGGTGTGGATAAAGTTCTGACTCAGAGGGTTGTCCAAAGGTCATCGATAGATAGTGAGGTCACGGGAGTGGTTGGTGTCTAGGCACTGTGATCTCTCCGTTTGGATAGATAACATGTAAATCTAAAAGTAAACTGTGATAGATATGCTGATTGGGGCTAAGCAACCGTGCATGTAAATGTGAGAAAATGTTAAGGAGGAAAAAATAACAACAACAAAAAGAGGAAAAGAATATATATATACAATAGAGATGATATATATCTCAAAAAAATGTACTACACGCAGCACATAACCATATGTCATCATAACCAGCTCTTCTTTCATAATAACAAATGAAAACGTAATTTCATTTCGCCCATAAATTTCTATTTTCATTTTACATCTCATGTTATATTCATAAAATGTACATACAGCCTAAACGAATGAAATTGCATAAATAGGCTTTCTGGTTAGGTAGCATAAAGTAGATTATACCTCATTCAGTACAGTAGGAGTCTATCAAGAAACAGAACCATTGACCCGCCTCTAATATGGCTAGTACCAGTCCTTTGTTACGATCAGTCACCTTGCCGCGGTACAGAGGCTTGCGTGCGATCAATGAGGAAGGAGGTTATACCAAGAAGAAGAAGAAGAAGAAGAAGAAGAAGTGTACCAGTAGAAAAAAGGGTTGAAAGAAAATACATAATGCGCATATGCATGGTTTGGAATTGGTTTTCCAGTGTTACAGCCTCACTAGAATTACGTACCAAGGAAAAACTAAATGGCATTATGCAGAACGAACAGAGTAGAGCTGGCAAGTGACCTAACACCCGAGCCTACAAATCTTTCGACTAATATGGTTATCCCACGTAATCTTGCCTAATACACAATAATAGTGGGAAAATGACAATACAATGTATATATATATATATTATATATATATATATATATATATATATATATATATATATATATATATATATATATATACATATATATATATACATACATATATATATATATATATATATATATATATATATATATATATATATGTATATATACATATATATATATATATATATATATATATATATATATATATATATATATATATATATATGCATATATATATATACATACATATATATATATATATATATATATATATATATATATATATATATATATATATATATATATACATATATATATATATATATATATATATATATATATATATATATATATATATATATATACATATATATATATATATATATAT
>BOPN01002889.1:175286-180286 GCA_017312705.2 Penaeus japonicus | reverse complement strand
TGTGTTTGTGTGTATGCAAGTGTGTGTGCGTGTGTGGAGGAAAGAAACTGGACATACTTACATACATAGATACACACTTTATGTGCAAAGAAAATTATATCGTAAAACCTGCTTCATCTTGATTTTAGGTTTCGACGCTAACAGGCAGGCGAACATGATACAGTCTCAAAATGCGAATCACAAGTGTAAAATGTAGTAGGGGGAAAAAAGTAAGTTTAAGAAATAAGTACAAAAAAATCAGAGGACTTAAAAAAAAAGAAAGAAAAAAATGTGGGGACTATATAAGAAGATTCTCAGCAAAGAAAGACGTATTATTTCATCCCCAGTCTTTGTTGCTGAGAGTTGAAAGTCCCTCTGATATTATCTTTATAGCTCCTTTAATAATTGGTTATTGAGCTAAGCGTCAAGAGATAAGCAAATGTGTCCGGTATATACTGCTTTCCAGCACGTGTGGCGGTCTCCTTTATTGTGGAGAGAATGATTATAGATATAATTTTTTATCATGATTAATTTGTCGTGAAATTGATCACAATAATTAATTATGACTTTTAAAATATACGGCTTTCAATGCAGATAAAGTTGATGGTTCCACTGAAATGAATCATATTTCTAGACAGGATTTAGTTGTGATACACTTCGATAGGATAGAATGACAGGGTAATTATGCTCATTGCAAAAAAGTAATGGTAGCGCTCAATCAAAGTCTCTGTTGTATTTTGTAAATTTTGTCGGACATAAGTAATGATTATTCCAGTTTTTTCCCCCAAGATAAATGGATTTATGAATGGAATAAAATGAGAAATTTCGTTGATTGTAAGTTAATGAGTTTGTAGATATGGATATGAATTCAGTTAATGTATTTCGGTCTATAAATAACATTGTGATGGGAATGTATCGTGACTATGCATGTTGACTGCAATATCGTTATGGATTTTGGAATATAATTTTACTGAAGATATACACAGGAGAGTATGCTGTTAAAAGTGTCTTTTAACTTTACTGAACTTGCAATATATCCAAGCTTTAGTTTCGAGTCATTCAGTAATATTATCTGACAATTATCTCAATAAAAATATTTTCTAATTTACCAAATTAATCAGATACCATGATTGCTCTCAATCGTACAATAAAAATATCCATAACACAACACGGAATTTTCTCTAAATAACGATACAGACATGGAGGGAAATAATTGTTATGAGCTGCGCCCTTCAAATTACTGTTTGCAGAATGATGTTTGATTTTTGATTTTGCATTCTTTTTTTCTTTTTTTTCGGGGAACAAGGACACGTGGCTGACTACAACAAGGCACATTCAAATGAAACTCGAATTATTCCTCCAGACAATTAGAAAAAAAAAACTATATCTATATCTATATGTATGTATGTATGTATGTATGTATGTATGTATGTATATATATATATATATATATATATATATATATATATATATATTAAAGAAAAACTATTATGTGGAAAATAGTATTGGCTATTCACTTAAGTTCGGTGTTGGCCCTATGACATTATTTCAAAGATGATATGTGTATCTGAAGCCATTTAAAACAAATTGAAGTATACATATGTGATATATGAGACTAAATGTTAAAATAAATAAATAAATAAAAGCTAAATATCATACGTAAACATGAAATGATAAAAAAATCCAACAACAACAAAAATACAACTAAATACACCAAATACATCCAACTGAACACAGTTATATCCGGAGAAGAAAAAAAATTAAAGACATAATCAACATTTCAACAGGATTTCTCACACTCCAACGGAAAGAATTTCAGACGCACTTCTTTTGTTTCGTTTCTTGACGCTGAGGTTGACTTTGGTAGCTTTTTCTCTTTCTTTGCTTTTCTCTAAATCATTTTTATCAGTCTATTTGTGGATTGGCTTGTATGAGTATTAGATGATTGTATTTATATATTCACTTGTTTTACTGAATATGTACACAGATGGCCAGCCAGATAGAAAGAGATAGATAGATAGATAGATAGATAGATAGGTAAATAGATAGATAGAGAGAGCGAGATAGAGAGAGAGAGAGAAAGAGAGAGAGAGAGAGAGAGAGAGAGAGAGAGAGAGAGAGAGAGAGAGAGAGAGAGAGAGAGAGAGAGAGAGAGAGAGAGAGAGAGAGAGAGAGAGAGAGAGAGAGAGAGAGAGAGAGAGAGAGAAAGGTCGATACGTAGACAGACAAACAGATAAACAGACAGAAAGAGAGATAGATAAAAAAAAAAAAAAAATAGATAGACAGGCAGATAGATAAATATACAGATAAATAAGTAGCTATGAAAAGGAAGCGAAAAAATAGAAATAATTTTCCGTTTTTTAACTATTCCGTTTGTATTAAAATATCGCATAGATTTGATATGGAAATTCACAGATGGCATCGACACAATTAACGAAATATTGGATGAATATCTATTCTAAAAATATAATAAAAAGATACTAGGGTTTAATCTGTTCATTTGTTCTCATGCTAATATATCCACTAACTAGAGCTATTTCTATGTATTTATCTATTTATTTACATTATATTGATATATATATTTTTTATTATTTTTTTTTTTTGTAAATATATATGTGTTCATTTACTTTCATCAGACCGACTATCTGGATGCCATTTATACTTATTTTTCTATTTATCTATTCACGATTCTATATATTCACTTGACTATCTACTTACCTTATGTATTCATCAATATACTTATTCATCTATTTATCTATCTGTCTATTCACTCAATAATCAATATATCTATCTACCCACGCGTCCATTGACTTTTCTGTCTACTTACTCAATTATTCATCCTTCTATCTGTTTGCCCTTTATTTACCAATCTATCTGCTTGCTCTTTCATTTATCCATCTATTTACTCTTTCATTTAGTTATCCACTTATCTACTTTATTGATATTTGTAATCTATTTACTAATATATCCATCTGTCAATATCTGCATCTCTGCATTCACTACATTTATCATATCCAATAATTAGTCTGCTGCTCTAACATATTCAACTATCTACTTACTTTTTATCCATCTATCTACTTACTCCTTTATCCATCTATCTACTTACTAATTTATCCATCTATCTGCTTACTCATTTATCCATCTCTCTACTTACTTTTTTATCGATCTATCTACTTATTTTTTATCCATCTATCTGCTTACTCATTTATCCATCTATCTACTTACTCATTTATCCATCTATCTACTTACTAATTTATTCATCTATCTACTTCCTCATTTATCCATTTATCTACTTACTTTTTTATCCATCTATCTACTTATTCATTTATCCAGCTATCTGCTTACTCATTTATCCATCAGTCTACTTACTCATTTATCCATTTATCTGCTTACTCATTTATTCATCTATCTACTTATTTTTTTATCCATCTATCTACTTATTCATTTATCCATCTATCTACTTACTTTTTCGTCCATCTATCTGCTTACTCATTTATCCATCTATCTATTTACTTTTTTATCCATCTATCTACTTACTCATTTATCCATCTATTTACTTACTGATGTATCCATCTATCTACTTGCTCATTTATCCATCTATCTACTTACTTTTTATCCATCTATCTACTTACTCATTTATCCATCTATCTACTTACATTTTCCTCCATCTATCTACTTGCTTTTTTATCCATCTATCTACTTACTCATTTATCCATATATCTACTTACATTTTCGTCCATCTATCTACTTACTTTTTTATCCATCTATCTACTTACTCATTTATCCATCTATCTACTTACTCATTTATCCATCCATCTACTTACTCATTTATCCATCTATCTACTTACTTTTTTATCCATCTATCTACTTACTCATTTATCCATCTATCTACTTACTTTTTCGTCCATCTATCTGCTTACTCATTTATCCATCTATCTATTTACTTTTTTATCCATCTATTTACTTACTAATTTATCCATCTATCTACTTACTCATTTATCCATCTATCTACTTGCTCATTTATCCATCTATCTACTTGCTTTTTTATCCATCTATCTACTTACTCATTTATCCATCTATCTACTTACTCATTTATCCATCTATCTACTTACTCATTTATCCATCTATCTACTTGTTCATTTATCCATCTATCTACTTGTTCATTTATCCATCTATCTACTTACTTTTTTATCCATCTATCTACTTACTCATTTATCCATCTATCTACTTACTCATTTATCCATCCATCTACTTACTCATTTATCCCTCTATCTACTTGCTCATTTATCCATCTATCTACTTACTTTTTATCCGTCTATCTACTTACTCATTTATCCATCTATCTACTTACATTTTCCTCCATCTATCTACTTACTCATTTATCCATCTATCTACTTGCTCATTTATCCATCTATCTACTTACTTTTTTATCCATCTATCTACTTACTCATTTATCCATCTATCTACTTACTTTTTTATCCATCTATCTACTTGCTCATTTTTCCATCTATCTACTTACTTTTTTATCCATCTATCTACTTACTCATTTATCAATCTATCTACTTACTCATTTATCCATCTATCTACTTACTTTTTATCCATCTATCTACTTACTAATTTATCCATCTATCTACTTACTCATTTATCCATCTATCTACTTACTCATTTATCCATCTATCTACTTACTCATTTATCCATCTATCTACCTACATTTTCGTCCATCTATCTACCTACCTATCTACAATGTTCTCACAAAGTACCATATCTCACCCACATCGATTCCGATATCTTATCAGCAACACAAACTACACATTCTCGAGACACAAGTCGAGTGAGTGAAAGACCTTACGGGGCATAAAACTATCGCTGACGACATATCTGTGAGGACGACTTGTGTCAGCAATGTCGGGGATGTCTTTTAATGTCAGCGACGGTATCGTTGTCAGCGGAATGTCAAAAGCGATAAGGTTTACGTAATGGGGCGTGCTGACAGGCGGAAATACAGAGCGGGGTTTTAAGAG
>BOPN01002889.1:165286-167786 GCA_017312705.2 Penaeus japonicus | reverse complement strand
TTTTTTTTTTTTTTTTTTTTTTGTAAAGTACAGTAATTAAGTTTGTAGAAATAAAACCATTGATGTTAATACACATTGCAATACTATTGTTGTAGATGCTATAATCATTTGCGGTGACATAGATAAAATGTAATGATTACTGGTTATTATAATGATATTGATAATATTGTTGATTATTATACAAATGTAATGTTGATGATGATAACAATTAGGATAATAACGATATCTATGATAATTGTGGCTATAATATAATTGATGATAACAGTAATAATAACATATAATGATCACAATTATCATAATGATATTGATAATAATCATAGTGATGATAATTATCAATATAGTAAATTACAAAATATAATAAATTATAAACAACAGCAATATAATGTTTATAAAAAAACAAAAGTGATAATGATTATGATAACATAGATAGATGGCGATAGTAATGATAGTAACAACAATGATATCAATAATGACGATCAAATGATAAGGACAATATTAGTGAAAATAATAATAATAATAATGATAACAATGAAAGTATTAATGATAATAATAACAACAATAATGGGGATGGGAAATCGATAGCAATGCTAATTGGATTTAGACATTGCAATCATACTTGGTAACAGTGATTGACTAGCTGAGCCTTGTCTAAAAGAAAGGTTGTTTGTGTTAATAAATTTATTTTTAATTACAGTGGGGGGGGGGGGAGTTTAAATGAGCGTTGAATTCCATAGATAATAATGGTATTGGTTCTAATGGTAATGTGATCAGGGTAATTAGTTATTATAATGATATCAGTGATTCTGGTGATTAGTATTAACAATAATGAGATTATTATTTGCAACTCTGAAGATGATGACAATGATGACGTCAAGAATGATCATGATGATAATTATAATCATGGCAACAATTATGATGATAATTATAATCATGGCAACAATTATCATGATGATTATAATCATGGTAATAATCATGATGACAATTATAATCATGGCAACAATCATGATAATGATTATAATCATGGCAATAATTATGATGACAATCATAATCATGGCAACAATCATGATGATAATTATAATCATGGCAATAATTATGATGACAATTATAATCATGGCAACAATTATCATGATAATTATAATCATGGCAACAATTATCATGATAATTATAATCATGTCAACAATTATCATGATAATTATAATCATGGCAACAATTATCATGATAATTATAATCATGGTAACAATTATGATAGTAAAAATGACACTCTTAACAATAATAATGAGCAATAATTATGATAGCTATGCTAATGATGTAGACTAACTATATTAACAATTTGATGGCAATGATGATGATAATGATAATAATGATAATGGTAATGAATATTATAAAGATAATGACATTGATGATGATAGTAATAATAATAGTAGCAGCAATAACAAACATAACAATGATAGTAGGAATAACGATGTTTTTAACAATAACAATAATTATTATATAGTGATCAAAATGATAATTGTAATTATGATGATGATAATGACAATGATAGCACATATAATGATGAAGATGATTAAAAATATGATAGTGATAATGATCATGATAACAATAATAATAATAGTGATGATGATAATGATGATAATAATAACAATAATAACAGTAATGATAATAACAATGATAATACTGATGATAATGATAATGAAAATTATAACAATGATAAGAGTAACAATAGTAACAATAATGATGATAATGATAACAAAAATAACATTAACAATAATGATAATAATAGTAATATCATAATATCAATGGTGATAATGATGATAATGATAATGAAGATGATAATAATAATGATAAAGATGATACTTAATGAAGAAACATAAAATAACAAAATAACCTATAATGACAAGACTAACATCAAACCAACTGACAGACAGCAACAGCTAAATAATGATAATAGTTATAATAATTATTTTATAACAATGGACGTTATGTTACAACTGTTCACTTCAAATTTCTTAATTTGTCTTAATTAACTTGGTATGTTCTCGTACTAATTAAAGGTCAGTCGTTACTTTAATATGGAAGAGGGATTACCTTTTGAAAAATGACGATGATAACTGAAAGGTAACGGATGAACGAAAGGGATTGAATTTCGTAACATGTAAACAACGTGTCGGTAGTAATAACGTGTTGAAACATGACAGCGGAGGAAAGAAAAGGAAGGCAGAGGTTTTACGTTTTGGTGAAGTTATACAATGGAAAGGTCTTGAGCATCGTTGAGTGTTTTCCTATTTTTTTTCATTTCGGTGTTTTGTTTACGCATTTGTCGTTGCAACTGGTAGATATCATAATAAGTGAATATAGAAATGTATATATATATATATATATATATATATATATATATATATATATATATATTTTTTTTTTTTTTTTTTTTTTATGATTAAAGTTTTGTTATCATACAGATATCTGATTCATTTACAATACGAAACTTTCTGAAAATAAAATA
>BOPN01002889.1:157786-160286 GCA_017312705.2 Penaeus japonicus | reverse complement strand
TCGGAGGAACAGGGACAGGTGGGGAACGTTGACCTTGGCTCGAGGAAGGGTTTCTGTGGGTGTGTCTACCTGTATGCATGTATGTGTGTATGTATGTGTGTGTGTGTGTATGTATGTATGTATGTATTCATGTATTTATGCAATTATGTATGTATGTATGTGTGTATGTATGTATGTATGTATGTATGTATGTATGTATGTATGTATGTATGTAATCATGTAATTATGTATGTATGTATGTATATATGTATGCGTCTACTTCTCTATAAACATAGTCACCGATCCAGCCACAAACCCACCTACCCTCCCATCCACTCAACCATCAACCAACCCGCCTAAATACACACCGATCAACTCTCCTCTCTCCCTACCAATTTATCCACCCACCAGCTCCTCTACCTACCCAATCCCCCCACTCACCCACCAACCCACTTACTCCCTACCCACCCAAACATCTATACTCAGTTACTTCAGTGCCCTGACCCACTACCCGCCCACCTACCTACCTACCTACTTGGCTACCTACTTACCTACCTACACACCCCACGACCCGCAACCCACCAACCTACAATCTGCCTCACATCTCAACCCACCCACCCACCCACCACCCCTCAAACACCCACACCGACACCACTCACTAGTAAAAAAAACAAAAACAAAAAAATTCATACCACTCACCAGTAAAAAAAAAACTCAATACCACCCACCACTAAAAAATAAAAAGATAAAAGAAAGAAAGAAGAAAAAATATATATTCTTCCTCCACCCGCAGATCCCGCGAGAGGACTTCAGTGCCCCGCCGACGCTCAGACAACGACGACGACCCACCGAGGGCGGCGTCGCGGGCATCTTCGGTGCGTCGTGGGCGTATGAGCGACTACATGCTTCGGGACACCTCCGAGGATCACCTCAGCTTCCACCGCATCCACGCCGCCCACAGTGAGACGGACGTGTCCCGCTCGAGGAAGCAGAGTTATGCGAATCTACAGGTGGGAGAGATTTTCTGGGCGGGAGATTCTAGTAAAAAAAAAATAAATAAGTAAAATAAAATAATAATAATAATAATAATAGTAATAATAACAATAATAAATAGATAAAGGGAATAAGAGAGAGTGATAGATTCTAGGAATCTGCGAGAGATTCTGGAGTTTTTTTCTTTTTTCCTTTCTCTTTCTGTTTCTTTGCTTGTTTGTTTGTTTGTGTGTGTGTGTGTTTTTCCGTGTGTGTCTCTGTTTCTACGTATGTTGTTTCTCTGTTTACGTTTGGTCTCTGTCTCTCTTTGTCGCTTTTATTTTCTATCTGTCTTTCTGTTCGTCTCTCTCTCTCTCTCTCTCTCTCTCTCTCTCTCTCTCTCTCTCTCTCTCTCTCTCACACACACACACACTCTCTCTCTAACTTCCCTAAAATATCACCCACTCCAAGGCTATTTTTTCCTTACCAGTCTTCTTACCTTCTCATCCTTCTTTTTTCTCTTTCATCTAATTCGCAAAAAAAAAAAGGATAAAAACACTGATTACCTCTCCAATTTCCTTTTAACCTTTCTTCCCCTCTTTTGGCAACGTCAGTGAGCACATTTCTTCCCTCCCCTCAGCCTTACCTCCCCCTCGCCTGCCTTAATTTGCAGGTAAACACTCTTTCCATTCCCCTCACCCGTTCGTGCTCCCCTTCCTTGAGGCGCTTTCCCCTCCACACTACATCTGGGTCATCATCATTTTCTTTCTTTTCTTTTTAGCCTCAGGTGGTTTCTCTATGTCTGTCTGTCTGTCTGTCTGTCTGTTTGTCTATGACTCCGTTTATCTGTCTCAGTCTGTCTATCAGTTATTCAGTCATTCAATCTCTCGTTCTTACACTTTCTCTCTGTTCCTGTCTTTGTCTCTGCCTCTGTCTCTGTATTTTTCTCTGTCTCTGTGTCTGTGTCTGTGTCTGTCTCTGTTTCTGTCTCTGTCTCTGACTCTAACTCTGACTCTGACTCTGACTCTGACTTTGTCTTTGTCTTTGTCTTTGTCTCTGTCTTTGTTTCTGTCTCTTTCTCTTTCTCTCCTTCTCTCTCTCTCTCTCTCTCTCTCTCGTTTTTATCTCTTAGAAAAAAAAAAAATCCTTCTTCCTTCCCTTACATTCAGGAGTTCGTTTCCCCTCGTCTCGTCCTTTCTCGTTTTTTCTCTCCCCTCATTTTTTCTTTTGCCAATTGACCTGTCTGTTATTTTCACTTCTGGCAATTGAGTTCTGGTAAATATCCGTCAATATTATCACTGCAAATTGCGACCTGCAGACTAAAGAGTGGATATAGCATCGCGTGCAGCCACTGTTGACATTGCACGCTGGGTAAAAGGAAATCTAAAAGACGAACTGAAAATAGAAGGTATTTCAAACTCCTGCTTCGCCTCCCTCAGGTGACGCGCCCTGTGGAGAACGCCAACGTGCTGCGGACGGCCACTGAGGACGTGGTCGCGACGCGGGAATCCGAGTCGTCAGGCGACGAGATCCTGTCGGTGGACAACTG
>BOPN01002889.1:146905-152542 GCA_017312705.2 Penaeus japonicus | reverse complement strand
ATATATATTTATATATATATATATATATATATGTATATATATACACACATATATTTATACATATATACGCGGTGTATGAAATACAATCTTTTATAAAACGCCCATAGACATTTGGAAAGACTCATCTCATCCATGGCGAGAGGCTATTAAAAAGTGTAAATATAAAAGTGGAAAGTAAACACACAAACATAGACAACCCCCCCTCCTCCTCCCACACGAATTCCGTTATTGTACGGCGTGAAAATTCAAATATCATCATGCACACATGCCTGAAGTCATCACCTCATTCAGACACGTGTAAATGCCCTCCAGAGAAGAAGACAGATACTTATATAAGTAAATACGTTAATGCATAGATGAATTAATCAATCTCTTTATCTTTCTATCTACTTATATGCGTATGTACTGTGTATAGGTATGTTGGTATCTATCTGTGTATGTAAGTTATGTACATGAAACCCGTTATTTTTTTACTCAGTAAATACCAAACATGTTTCCACATTTCCCTTTATAATATGGAAGCTCGCCAGAATTTCCACGAAAACGAAATTGAATTGTTATCCTGAAGTTACTATTCCTTCTTCACTTTCTCTCTCTTCCTCTCTATGTCCCTCCTACCTCTAGCTCCCTACCTCTCCCTTCTTTCCTTCTTTCGTTCTCCTTCCCTCCAGCCATCTCCTCTCTTCTTCTTCCTAACTTCTCCTCCTCGTTCTATATTCTGCGTCCCCCCCTCCCTTCCCCTCCTCCTAATATCCTCTTTCCTCCCTTCCTCCTTTCCTTCTTCTATCTCCTCTTCCCTTCCTTTTTCTCTACACTCTCCTCCTCACTTCCTAAATTCTTCACCCTCTTCTTCTCCCCTCCCCTTCCATCTTCTCCCCTCCTCTTCTCTTCTTCTATTCTTTTTTTCTTCTTCATCGTCGTCTTCTTTTCTTCTTCTTCTTCCCTCTTCTTCTTGTCTTTATTTGTTCACCCTTTGTTTGCCATTCATCCTTCTTCTCATCTACTTGTTCTTCTTCCTTCTTCTCCTCTTTCCCGGTCTTCTTAGTCCTCTCTTTTTCCCCTCCTCGTCTCTCTTCTTTATATCTGTAAATCGGCACCAACTCGCCTTTGAGGTGAATCATCCCTTTCCCTTTCTTTTCTCCTCTTCCTCTCCCTCCTCCTTTCCCTCCATCTCATTCTCTTTCTCTTCGTTTCCCATTCCCTCCTCCCCTTCCACTTTTTTTTCTATCTCTCTCATCCTCTCCTTCACCCTTCCTCCTTTACTCTTCCTCTTCCTTTCTCATCCCCTTTTCCCCTTCTTCCTCTTTCGCCTTCTTCACTCTCTTCCCCCTCCTATCCCCTCCCCCTTTTTCTTCTCCCTTTCCTTTTTCTTTACTCTATTCCCCCTTCTGTCCTCTCTCTTTCCTGTCCTCCTCTTTTTATTAACTATCTCCCCCCTCCTTTTCCTTCTTTCTCTTCCCCCTTCATCACTTTCCTCCCCCTCATCTCCCTTCCCTCCCTCCTCTCCCTCATTTCCCTCCCCTCCCCCCTCCTCCTCCTCTCCCTCCACTTCCCCTTTCATCACCCTCTTCCCCCTCATTTCCTTCCCCTCCCCCTCCACCTCCTCCTCTCCCTCCTCTTCCCCTTTCATCACCCTCTTCCCCCTCATTTCCTTCCCCTCCCCCTCCTCCTCCTCTCCCTCCTCTTCCCCCTCATTTCCTTCCCCTCCCCCTCCTCCTCCTCTTCCCCTTTCATCACCCTCTTCCCCCTCATTTCCCCCTCCCCTCCTCCTCCTCCTCCTCCTCCCTCCCCCTCCCCCCTCCCCCCTCCTCCTCCTCTCTCCCTCCACTTCCCCTTTCATCACTCTCCTCTCCCTCATTTCCCTCCCCTCCCCCCTTCCTCCTCTCCCTCCCCTTCCCCTTTCATCACCCTCTTTTCCCCTCCACCTCATATCCCGCCCCTCCCCCCTTCATCACTCCTCCCTCCTCCTCTTCCTCTCCTTCCCCTTCCTCCTCTCCCTCCCCTTCCCCTTTCATCACCCTCATTTCCCCTCCACCTCATTTCCCTCCATGTCCTCGGACCGAGCTGTAATGACTCACTGTCGAACCGAAGAGTCTTTGTGGACTCAAGTCGCCCTTAAGTCGCCGATGACTCACACCTGTGTTGACTTAAACCCTGGTTGACTTGGATCTGTGTTGACTCAAGATGGGGGGAAGGGAGAGGGGGGAGGGAGATGGGGGAGGGGAGGAGGGTAGAGGAAGCGTTTAGACCTATTGTGCGTGTTTTTTTTTTTTTTTCTTTTTCTTTTTTTTTTAAGAAAGTGTTTCCTTCTGCTCCTGTTTTTTTCGATCGATTTCTGGTCTTGTGATAGAAGTGTGTGTGATTAAAGGCAAAAATGAAGAGATTTATAATAAAGTAATAAAGGACGAAAAAGGGAGAGGAAGAGAAATGAAAACAAATTGAAGAAAATAGAAGAAGAAGAAGAAGAAGAAGAAGAAGAAGAAGAAAAAGAAGAAGAAGAAGTTGGAGGAGGAGGAGGAGGGAGAGGAGGAGAAGAAGAAGAAACAGGAGAAGGCGAAAGTGAGAAAGAAAAGAAAAAACGAAAAAGAGAAAGTAGAGGAATTAAAATAAAAAACAAACAAACAAACAAAATGAAAAAAAAACAGGAAAGGAAAAGAAAAGAGAGAAAAAAAAAGAAAAATAAGAAAATAGAAAAATAAGAATAATCCTAACAAAACGACAGGGAATAAAACAGAACATGAAGCAGAAGAAAAGAAAAAAGAAAAAAGGAAAAAGAGGAAAACAAGACGAATTCCCTCCCCAATTTCAAACACTGCTCCAAACTCTCTCTCTCTCTCTCTCTTTCTCTCTCTCTCAGTCACCATTCCGTGTTCACTGTAATGGAAACGCCGTGAGGGTCATAACAAAGAGAAGGGTGGGTGGGGGGGGGGTGGGGAGGGGGTCAGAGAGGGAGAAATGATAAAAGAGAGATAAGGAACGGTGCAGACGCATATGCATATGCGAAGGAGGAGCAATGTGACACGGCAATGTGTGTGTGTGTGAGAGAGAGAGAGAAAGAGAGAGAGAGAGAGAGAGAGAGAGAGAGAGAGAGAGAGAGAGAGAGAGAGAGAGAGAGAGAGAGAGAGAGAGAGAGAGAGAGAGAGAGAGAAGATAGATAGATAGATAGATAGATAGATAGATAGAGAGAGAGAGAGAGAGAGAGAGAGAGAGAGAGAGAGAGAGAGAGAGAAAGAGAGAGGGGGAGAGAGAGAGAGAGAGAGAGAGAGAGAGAGAGAGAGAGAGAGAGAGAGAGAGAGAGAGAGAGAGAGAGAGAGAGAGAGAGAGAGAGAGAGAGAGAGAGAGAGAGAGAGAGGGAGAAAGAGAGAGAGAGAGAGAGAGAGCGGGAGAGAATGAAAGGGTGAGAAAGAGAAAAAGAGAGAGAGAGAGAGAGAGAGAGAGAGAGAGAGAATATGAGAGAGAGAGAGAGGATAGATAGATAGAGAGAGAGAAAGAGTGAGAAAGAGAGAAAGAAAGAAAGAGAAATAAAGAAATAAAGAAAATAAATAAAAATAAAAAACTAACAACGTCAATTTGTACTTATTGTGTTCCAGCGTATCAATCCCAACGTGATTATCATGTCCTTAAAAAAAAAAAAAAGAAAAAAAAAAAATATATATATATATATATATATATATATATATATATATATATATATATATATATATATATATATATATATATGATATCTCACATCCTATGATATATACTGGAATAACAGTATGACAAATTGTGAGCTTCGTTTTACTCAAATAGATTATCTTGCAAAGGGGAATGCTACCCCCCCCTCCCATTCTACCCCTGCCCCCACCTTCCCCCTCGCAAAATGAATAGATATATGAATTAATATACATATGAATACAAGTGCGAAAGAAAGAAAAAGTCTCTAGGTAACAAATTATATAAAACATTAAAAAGAAAGAAGGAACAAAATTAGTTTTAAAAATCGAAACCGTTTTCACATCTTTTACTAATTTACATTAGACTAATTTCATTCCAATAAAGATGAATAGATGGATAGATAGATAGATCGATAGACAGCGTGAGAGTAGTTTTCCTAATACTCATTCTTCTATAGATATTCTAATGATTAATTAATTTTTGGACAATGCTAAGCATCCGTGACGTAACTCTAATGATTATTCTCCGAAAAATATTTCTAATGATCTTAATCTCTCTTTGCAATATGCAATATGCAATCGTGTTGCTTTGCCTTCTAATCAATTAAATCCTTCCCTTCTCTCCATCTGCAAAATGTCTTCCATATTCTCCTTATTTATCCTACTATCTCTCTCCCTTTGTTTATCCTGCCCTCGCTTCCAGATCGCTTAATCCCTTGCTTCATGTTAACTTTACCTCTTCCCTATCCTCCTTGCCCCCCCTTCCCCTCCCCCTTCCATCACCACCTCATCTCTTGTCTCCCCTTCCCCTGCAGACTCTCCGTAACCCTTTCTTATTCTCTCCTTTCTCCTCATCCCCTATCCTTCCCTTAACCCCCCCCCCCCCTAGCTTTTCATCCATCTCTTACCCCCAGCCCCCCTTCCTCTCTCCACCACGCCCACCTTACGCCACTACCATCCGTCCTTCCCCCTCAACAACCCCCTTCCCCCCCACCCCCACCCCTGCCACATATCCCACATTCTCTCCCTCCTCTACCTCCCCTCCCCTTCCCTTTCCCCTCAACACCTCCCCCCCTAACCTGTACCCCATAGCCCTCAGTCTCTCCCTCCCTCCCCCTCTTCCCTATAGTCGGTCACCCACAGAATGACAGACTCACAGAGGATTGTGAGGGAGGGTGGTGGAGGAGGAGAAGGAAGAAGAGGAGAGGAGGAGGAAGAAGACCTTGTCACAAACGACAGAACAGGAAAATATCACAAATTCATCTACATAACACGAGTCTTCACTTTGCTTTGCAAGATGCTCTCACCAGCACAATTTGCAAGCTCAAATACGAAGACAAATACAGTGAGTTTTCAATAACCCAATATAAGCTTAAATACTCATGTATGAATAAGTACCAGTGAGCAACACCAAACAGCAACAACATAAGTACACAGACAGGCATATTTATAGGGAAATATGCAGACGCGTACACACACACACACACACACACACACACACACACACACACACACACACACACACACAACCACACACACACATATATATATATATATATATAGATAGATAGATAGATAGAATGTATAAACGTATATCTATATTTATATTTACATATATACTGTGTATATATATATATATATATAAGAACACATTAATAGGCGAATATCTAAGACAATAATGTACATGCAATGATAAACATACATTCGATACATTGTGATACTTACAATAATAAATATACATTCAATTACACAGCATCGTCTGTACTCCATATACAATAAAAGTTTACACGAAATAAAAGAAAACCTCATAACTCCACTAGACACAATATCCTCTCTTAATTGCAATGTTGAAAACAAAAATTATGCAACATTAGTCTCACCATCGCATATTCAAAGTACAGACACACAGCCAGGGCCATATAGGAGTAGATGTCTATAAATACTTAGTTCACTATGTACAACATATAAAATGTAAAATGTA
>BOPN01002889.1:136905-141905 GCA_017312705.2 Penaeus japonicus | reverse complement strand
TGGGTTGTGGTAAGGGAAAGATGCAAGAGGAAAAATAAGTATTGCAAATGAGAAGAAAAGGAAGATGGAATGAGAACGGAATGAGATATTGCAAGGTGGGAAAAGTATTGCAAATGGGAAAAGGCAAGAAGAAATATATTGGGAAAATGCAATATTGAAATACTGTAAGTAAGAAAAAGCAAGGAGAAAATATATTGGAGCCAGGAAAATTGAAGAAGAAAAATATATTGCAAGTGGGTGAATTGCAAGATGAAAGATACTGCAAAATATTAGATCGTTGCATTTCTTTGATAAACGAAATAAGTTACAGAAGTGAGAATGGAATATCTGAAGAGGTAAAGGGATGGATAAAGTAGTAGAAGTAATAATGAGAATGATAATGGTGATGGCAGTAATTACAGTAGTAGTAGTAAGTGTAATGATGATAATGATAATGATTGTGATGATGATGTAAGTATTGATAATGATGATAACAATAACAGCAACAATAATGATGAGCATAATGATAATGATGATAATAATGATAATAATGATAAGAATATCAATTATGATAATAGTAATGATTATAATAAAATCGGCAATAATTTGGAAAACGATGATGATAATAAGGGTAGCAATAATAACACTAATGATAGACATAATGATAAAAATAATGATAACATTAATAAAAATGACAATAATCATACTAATGTCAATATTGATAATGGTAACAATAATAAGGCTAAAAATAATGATATTGATAATAATAATCATGAGGATAATAATCAAAATATGATGATATTAATAACAATGATAACAATAATGATGATAATGATAACAACAAGAATTATGATTATGATACTGATGATACTAACAATGACAATGATTATAATAATGCTGACGTAATAATAACAATAATAATGATAATACTAATAGCAGTGGTAATGATAATACTAATAGCAGTGGTAATGATAATGATAATAATAGGAATAATAATAATAATGATAATATTGATAATGATAATGATAATAATAATGATAATAATAATAATGATAATAATGATGATAATAATATGATAACAATAATAATAATAATAATAATAATAATGACGATGGTAATAATAACAAAAATGATAGCAAGGCTAATGGTACTTATTGTGATAGTAATAATATCAATGACAAAGCAACTGCAAGGTGGCAAAGAAGGAAATAATGGAGATAAAAGAAAGAAAAAGAAATAAACTGATAAGAATAAAATAAGATATACAAATGAATACAAACACACACACACACATACACAGACAAAGACACACAGAAACATACACACAAAACACACATATATACACACAAAGACGCACACAAAAACACACAAAAACATACACACAAAACACACACACGAATTGACACACAAAAAACACACATAAACATACACACAAAACACACTCATACACGCACACACACATTTATTTATCTATGTATTAAAAAAGAAAAGAAAAGAAAAGAAAAAAAAAATAGCTTACACAATAGTTCAGCAAGTGAATAAGAGTCGTGTTTTTCTTTTCTTTCTTTCTTTTCTTTTCTTTTTTAATCATCGATCCCATTTTCCTGTTATCAGTCTCAAAAAAAAAAAAAAAAAAAAAAAAAAAACTCCTAGTGTAAGGCTTAACGACGCTAATTACTAGCAAGTCACGGCACTTGACATTAACCCTAAACGAGGTTCGTCAGATATCTACTCACAAGGGAGAGAGAGAGAGACCCTCCGACCACCCTCCCCTGCGCCTAGCATTGCTCCACCACCTTTGTTCAACTAATTCCTCCACCTCCACCTCCGCCTCCGCCTCCACCTCCGCCTCCGCCTCCGCCTTCGCCTCCACCTCCGCCTCCGCCTCCGCCTCCACCTCCGCCTTCGCCTTCCTCCCCGCCAAGAGCACAAAGCGAGAAAGAGAAAGCTCGCAAAGACGAACTTCCCGTCAGTCACAGCGCCGGCCCGGCCTGCGCCACACCGGAAATTAATTTCTCTCGCGCTAAATCAATCACAGGAAAAAGGGAGTTGAAGGCTAAGCATGATCTATTGCACCGCCCCCGATTGGCTGTCTGTGCTCGACGGCTGGCGGTGGGCGGGAGAGGGTGATGGGAGTATGAGGGAGCGCGCGCAAACATACACACACACATACACTCAAAGACATACACACACACGGACAAACACACACATATACAAACACACACACACACACACACATACGCACACAAACACACACACAGAAAGAAAGAGAGAAGAGAGAGTGAGATAGCGAGAGAGAGAGAGAGAGAGATGAATCACTTGTTAAACCTTCACCAATGATAATTTCGATTCCAGTAAAGAAAGAAAGAAAGAAAGAAAGAAAAAAAAACACGCACACAAACACACACACAAAAAGAAACAGAGAAGAGAGAGAGAGAGAGAGAGAGAAACAGGGACACAGAAGAGGGAGAGATAAGGAGCGAGCGAGAGAGAGAGAGAGAGGGAGAGAGAGACAAAGAGAGAGAAAACAGTTCTTGCATAACCGTTTCAAACAACGGCTTGCAGTGCATACGCATACGTTAGTTTGCAATTCCTGTCCTGCAAACCTATTGCTTATTTCTCCTTTGTGTCAGATTTTGTTCGTCACATTGCATTTCAATCCATTTGCCAAAGATAGATATATATATTTTCTGAAATACGTGATAATTCTATTACCATTCATCATTTACCTTTTTTCCTTCATTCTTTTTCAAAACTCTATTATGCTATTGCATCAGTCGGAAGGGCATTTCCTTCACTAATCTGATTTTGTTGAAGGCAAAGTTGAATTTAATATCACAGTTATAGGGTTTGCTCCGTGAACTGCCTGGGTTCTGCAATGATTACGTTGACAGTAAACCCAAGTGACAAGTGAGCGAAGAAGGATGGAAGGATGGAAGGAAGGAAGGAAGGAAGGGAGGAGGAGGAGGAGGAGGAGGAGGAGGGGGGAGGAGGAGGAGGAGGAGGGGAAGGCGGAGGGGAAGCGGGAGGAGGAGGGAGGAAGGAGGGAAGAAGGAGGAGGAGGAGGAGGAGGAGGAGGAGGGGGGAAGGCGGAGGGGGAAAAATAGGAGGGAAAGCGGGAGGAGGAGGGGGAGGAGGATTAGGATGGATGGGGGAGGAGAGGAGGTGGAAGAGGAAGAGGAGCAGGAGAAGGAGGGGAGGGCCAAGAGGAGGAGAAAGAGGGGTGGGAAAAATAGGAGGAAGAGGAGGATGATGATGAAGAGAAAGAGTAGGAAGAGGAGGAGGAAGGGGGGAGGGAGAGGGAAGGAAGAGGAGAAAGAAGGAGAAGGAGAAGGAGGAGAGATAGAGGAGAAGGAAAATGATGATGAAGAGGAGATGGCGGAGGAAGAGAAGAAGGAAAAGAAAGAAGAAGAGGAGGAGGAGAGTTAGGAGGAGGAGGAGGAGAAGGTGGTAGAGCAGGAGGAGGAGAAAAAGGAGGGAAAGAAGAAGAGAAGGAGAAGGAGGAGAAACCGAGGAAGAAGAAGAGAAAGAAGAACACTTGCTATATTACTGTATTATGAAAATTACAAACATAATTGCAAGAAAAAAAACAAACAAAAAACAAACAAACAGAAGAACGAAAGATGCATCATGAATAATTTGTAGAAGTTCATTAGACTAACACAAAAGGTGCATTTGTTTCTGTATTGTTTGTAAGCAAATAAAATAAATGAGGCGAGTCCCTCTCAAGGATGGGTCCAAGTTCCAAGCCATAACAATGGGAAAAATCTTCTGTGTAAGTAAATAGTACTTGAGCAGGTTGAATGGCTGAGTTTATTATATGCACTGGAATTGGTCTCCAAACAATAGCCGAGTTTCATTATAAAAAAGGTAAATGTTGCAATGGATTGGATTAGATATATGAGTATATAATTCACTCTCGAAAACACAATGGGATTTGCTTGCTACTTGAGACTGACTACACGCTAATCGGATTAACATTAACGTTTGTGAGAAGTACTTATTCAGATGATTCGTCTGGAAGTTAAGGAAGTGTTATTTACGGAGAGCATGATTAATTCTTGTTTTTTTTTCATCTTAGACTTTTGTAGGGCACTGGATATTATCATTTGTATTTCTTTTTTTTCTCTCTCTCTTTTCATTGTTTCTGTGGGCAATTGGCAAACTGGTCTAAGGGCAGTTATAGTAAAACATGAAGCATCTCTGTCGTCTTCTTTTGCTCCAACGTATCATCTTTGCTCTCTCCCGCCGACCACCTGAGGAAAGCGACAAGAGGCGAACCTGGCAGCGGCGCGACACACATCACTCAACCCTCCCTGGCGTGTCCTTCACCGTCGGGAACCACCAGGCGCCTTTGGCTCGCCAGCTTTAAGCCTCAACCACCCTGCTTCCGTCTTTGCGGTTACTCCGTGTAGACGCATCACCGATATATTGTTGATGAAGATTGTTAGCTATATTGCAGGACCTCCAAAGTGCGAGAGGGAGGAGAATGCGTGGGCATTTAAAGGACTCTTATCGTATCTTATTACACGAAACTACGGGCTCATCTACGGCGTCTTCTCTGGGAGGTCACCGCGTTGGTGTCCTTGAGTAACGTAGAATTTATTCATCTGAGCTATAGTGACCCTGCGAGTCTTCGCCCCTCCAGCGATGCTTGCGTTGGAGAGAGGAACATGCGCCACCAGACGCCGGGTTCAACGCCCTCGCAAGCACGGAGATCACGAGGCTGTTTGCTCTGGGGATCTTGGTACACACTTCGTGACTCCGGCGCGTCTCGACCTGCCTTGTTTACCTCAGCGTGAGCCTGGAGCTCCTCCTCGCCTCCACCTGCCCGCCTCCTCTCGTCGCGTCGCAGGAGCCAGGGAGGGAGGAACGCACATCCTTCACCGTGACAGTCAGCTCCAACATCCGCAAAATGTCCCGCCGCGACACCTCTCTTGCGTCGTGAGCGAAAAGACCTTTCTTTGTTCGCGAGCCGACGTGCCCATCAGCACCCAGCCGCCCTCCGGCCTCCGTGCCTG
>BOPN01002889.1:121905-131905 GCA_017312705.2 Penaeus japonicus | reverse complement strand
CCTTCCACCCTACTACCCACCCCTCATCCCCCTCTCCCTTTTCCCCTTACCCCTCTTCCTCTACCATACTATCTCCATTCCCCCTCCCTCCTCCCTCACCCACCCTTTTTATCTCAGCTTCATTCTCCTCCCCCCCCCCCCCCACGCTCCTTCCGCCCCCTTCCCCTCCCCCACCCCTACTACTCCTCCATTTCCCTCTGGCTTCTCTCTTTCCCCTCATCCCCCCCTGCCCACCCCCTCCTCCATTCCCCTCTCCTTCCTTCCCTCCCCCTCCCCCACCCCTACTACCCTCCTCCATTTCCCTCTGGCTTTTCTTTCCCTCATCCCCCCTGCCCACCCCCTCCATTCCCTCTCCTTCCTTTCCCTCCTCCCCACCCTCATTACTCCTCCTCCATTTCCTATTTCTCTTTCCCTCATCCCCCTGTCACCCCCCCTCCTCCATTCCCTCTCCTTCCTTCCCTCCTCCTCTTCTTCTTACTCATTGTTTTAAGAGTGATATTATCCAGCGGTATCTTACAAGAGTTTTATTATTATTTTTTTTTTAACTTACATTTCATCTCCCGTTCTCGATTACATGAGAGGGACACTTCAGCCAACGTGCAATTGCAATATCCAATTCAATTTGAGGTCGGTTTTCGTAAGCTTTTATAATTATTTAATTCTATTTCTTTATTAAAATGTCTTCTCAAGATTTTGATTGAGAGAGAGAAAAAAAGGGTTAATATTCTTCCTCGAAGCTTCGGGAATGCAATACCGAGATCTAATCAGGATGGGGAATACACATCACTTGGTTCCGGAAACAGGAATGGAAATCAAAACACGGATTTCATATATTCAACAAATATTATGAATGGATTTCTCTCTCTCTCATTCTCTCTTTCTCTCTCTCTCTCTTTCTTTCTCTCTTTATCTCTCTCTCTCTCTCGTTCTCTCTCTCTCTCTCTCTCTCTCTCTCTCTCTCTTTCTCTCTCTCTCTCTCTCTCTCTCTCTCTCTCTCTCTTTCTCTCTCTCTCTCTCTCTCTCTCTCTCTCTCTCTCTCTCTCTCTCTCTCTCTCTCTCTCTCTCTCTATCGGTCTATCTATCTATCTATCTATCTATCTGTATATCTGTATGTGTGTGTTTGTGTCTTCCTCTCTGACTTCCTCTGTTTCTTTGTCTCTCTCTCTCTTTCACTCCCTCTCACTCACTCATTCTAATAATGAAAATCATAATTATATGAATAATAATGATTATGATAATGATAATAGCACATATTATCAATAATGATAATGATGATAATGATAATGATGATAAAGATAATGATAATAACAATGATAGTAATAATATTAACTGCTATAATGATGATAATGGTAATGATGATGATAATGATAACGATAATAATAATGATGATAACTATGATCATAATAATGATTACGACAATGATAAAGATAACAGTAATAATTATGATAATAATAACAATAATGATAATGATGATAATAATGATAATGACAATGCCAGTGATAATAGCAATAGTGATAATAATGAGAATGATAATTATATCAGTAATAGATAGATCATTGAAGAAAGAAAAATCAGGAATATACAAGATTCCTATATTATTTAATATCTTCGTATCATCAAGAGTTATCTTATCATTTTAATGATATATACCAACAAAAGATACATAGATAAAAATGAAACAAAAAAGAATGAAAAAACAAAAAATGAATAAGAAAAAAATTCATCACATAATGAACTTCCTCATTACGTATTTCACAGTAATTTGCATAATATGACAAACTTTAATATTTGCATATCATTGCTTTAAGGCATAATGAGGTTCAGATTAAGAGAGGTTAAAGAGAACAGTGATTCGGTGATCTGTTTGGAAAAAAAAACAAAAACACTTCGGTTTACTTGTCTCTTGATAATGAAACTTTGGATGTTTTTTTTTCTCCTTGATCTCTTCCTCTCTTTCTCTCTCTTTCTTTCTTTCTTTCTTTCTTTCTCTCTTTCTCTCTCTCTCTCTCTCTTTCTCTCTCTCTTTTTCTCTCTATCTCTCTCTCTTTCTTTCACTCTCTCTCTTTCTTTTTCTTTCTCTTCCCTGTTCCTTTTTCCCTTTTTCTTTATCTCTCACTATCTCTCTCTTTCTTTTCTAAACCTCTCTTTCTCTTTCTCTTCCCCTTTCCCTCTATTCTCTCTCTCTCTGTCTTTAACTCGCTCTCTTTCTCTAACTCTCTCTCTATCTATCTATTTATATCCATCTACCTATCTTTCTCTAACACTCTCTCTCTCTCTCTCTCTCTCTTTCTTTCTTTCTTTCTTTCACTCTCTCTCTTTCTTTTTGTTTCTCTTCCCTGTTCCATCTCCCATTTTTCTCTCTCTTTCATTTCTAAATCTCTCTCTCTTTCTCTTCCCCGCTCCCTCTTCTCTCTCTTCCTTTCTTTATATCTCTCTGTGTCTTTGACTCTCTCTCTATCTCTATTTCTCTTTCTCTAACTCTCTCTCTCTCTCTATCTCTCTCTCTCTTTCTTTCCTTCACTCTCTCTCTTCGTTTTTCTTTCTCTTCCCTGTTCCTTCTTCCCTCTTTCTTTATCTCTATCTCTCTCTTTCTTTTCCTCTCTCTCTCTTTCTCTTTCCCGCTCCCTCTTCTCTCTCTCTCTCTTTCTCTAACTCTCTCTCTCTTTCTCTTTCTATTTATCTATCTATCTATCTCTATCTATCTATCTCTCTATCTATCTATCTCTATCTATCTATCTTTTTCTTTTCCCATCTCTCTCTCTCTCTCTTCTCTTTCTAATGCGTTTGCAGGTTTGAGTATGTTATGGCCTGTAACATGCTTGGGGCACAATCGATAACTTTCTCGGTTACGTTGCGTAGATGAAATAGTTTTCGTTTTCTGTGGGGATTTGTTCATAGTTTTTTTTTACTCTTAGGGGTAACTTATATAAAAAAAATCACATTCGTTTCCTTTTCCTGAGGTGTTACCTTGATGTACACACACACACACACACACACACACACACACACACACACACACACACACACACACACATATATATATATATATATATATATATATATATATATATATATGCATATATATACACACACAAACACACACACACATGTATATATCAATATACACACCATTTCATCATAGGTATACATCTCTCATTTTAGATACATGTTGAACTTCGGCTCTGACTTTACCGCTGATATAATAAATGTGAAATGCAAAGCGTGTAGGATTTCTCCTTACGGGGATCCTTCTTGTTGACTCAATGCTTAACCCTTTGTTCATGCAACAAAATCCATACTGATATGTCTGTTCATTTGATCCCAAGCAAGAAAAAACGAATATTAGTTTACTTTGTGAATATATATTATTAGTATTATTATTGTTATTATTATTATTATTATCATTATTATTATTTAAGTTATAAGGAGAGAGAGAAGGGGGAGAGGCAGAAACAAATACGGGGAAAAATGAGAGAGACAGGCAGTGACAAAGAGAGAGAGAGAGAGAGAGAGAGAGAGAGAGAGAGAGGGTTGTCTTAATCTGTAGTAACTGACAACCCAGCACAAAATAGGTAGTGATGCCAGACACAGGGTTTGAACATGACAGGTTTATTCCATAACGCAGATAGTCTGCCGTTATGGTGCACGAGAGAAATATTCACTACAGCACAACGATCACAGTAATAAACAATATCACAACACGTATGAACAGGCGGGGAAATCAGGCGCCAGCAGTAGCGAAGTCGATCCCCGGTCTGTCGGTGTGTTCCAAACATCCTGCTTCTATGGAAGGGGTTCGCATCCGCCGTCCCCGAATCTTGTCCCCACGGCGGGCGCCACCCTCTTCCCCTACCCCAACTCTTCTCCTCCCCCCTTCCCCTACCTCATCTCCTCTCCTCCCTAACCCCCATCCCCACCTCACCCCGTCCCCCACCCCACCCTGCCCCATCTCTTCTCCTCCCCCTTCCCCTACCTCATCTCCTCTCCTCCCCCCTTCCCCAACCCCATCTCCTCTCCTCCCCCCCTGTCCCCTACTCCATCTCCTCTCCTCCCCATCCCCCCACCCCCACCTCACCCCATCCCCCACCCCACCCCATCGCCCCTCATCTCTGCTCACCTGATAGAGTGTCACTCCTACGAACGCTCCAGAAAGGGCAGGTCAGCGCGGGTCAACAAAAGACACGCAACAATAGCCCAGTCGAGGATCGGAGGCGGGAGGCGGGAGGTGCCGGAGCCTCACGGGTTGAATATCACAAACAATATCTAAAAATACCTCCGGAGATATCACCTGCGCGAGAGACTTTTGTCCCTGGAGTGTACACAGATGGCGCTGGCAGGGTAGACGAGTCCGCAGCGAGAGACAACGAGACAATGCTGAGGGAGGGAGGGGGAAGGATGCTGAGGGAGGGAGGGGGAAGGATGCTGGGGAAGGGAGGGGAAGGAGGAGGTGAGGGGAGGGAGGGGAAGGAAAATGAGGAAGGGATGGGTAGCAGGGAACATTATCTCTCTATCCCTCTCTCTCTCTCTCTCTCTCTCTCTCTCTCTCTCTCTCTCTCTCTCTCTCTCTCTCTCTCTCTCTCTCTCTCTCTCTCTCTCTCTCTCCTTCTCCTCCTCTCCTCCTCCTCTCCTCCTGTCCTCATCTCCTCCTCTCCTCCTGTCCTCATCTCCTCCTCTCCTCCTGTCCTCATCTCCTCCTCTCCTCCTGTCCTCATCTCCTCCTCTCCTCCTGTCCTCATCTCCTCCTCTCCCTCCTCCTTTCTCTTTCTCTCGCACTCTCACCAAGAAGAGTTGTGGTATCATGTCCTCCGAGCGTTGTAGCAGCTGTCATGTTGCTCTGCTGTCATGAACAGGCATGTCTGTTATCAGATAAGATGATGTCGTGTTTACTCAGTCTGTAAAAGGATTAATCCTACTCGTTAAGACGAAGAATGTCTCTACTGTATGCCCTAATAGATAGAAGAAAAGTACAAAAGGAATATGGAAGAGAAGGTTAAAAATGCCCAGTACGGTCAGCTTGAAAAACAACAACAACAAAACACTTACCCCCCCTCCCCCCACTTCACATTTAACCAAAGATTTAGAAAGGTGACCTACCAACTACGCTAACCCCTACTCCATGCCCCATCAGGCCCCTACCCCTAACCCCCTAACCCCCATTAATTACCCTACCTCCATCCCCCTCTCCTCTCTCTCCCTCCCCCCACACGTCGAATATCGTTTACGGGAGGTTCAGTGAAGCCTAGTGACCCTTTGACCTAGGGGTCAGGGTGTGGGTGAAGGAAGGAGGCGTGGGAGGAGTAAGGGAAAAGAGGAAAGGGAGGTAGGGAGGAGGAGGAAAGAGGAGGGGGAGGGGAGTAAAAGGAGAGGGGAGAGAAGGGAGACGGGGAGATAGGGAGAATGGGGAGGGAGAGGTGAGGAAGGGAGTGTGGGGGGACGAGAGACAGAGAAGAAGGGAGACAAGGGAAAAAAGAGAAAGGGAGAGAAAGGAGAAAGAGCAAGGGGAAGAGGGGGATGGGACAAATGCAGGGAGGAGCAGAGTCAGAGAGAGGGAAGAAGGAGGAGGGAGAGGAGGGGGGGGGGGAGGCTAAAGAGAAGGCCCCAAGCGAGAGGATCAACTTCCCCTTGTGTCCCCCCTGCCTTGGACAGTCGCAGTGGTCATGATATTGTGTGTACTTGGGTTACCACATTATCGTGCACGTGCTTACTTGCATGAAAAAAATACAGATCCGCATGCAATCTAATATGCACAAACACACCAGTGAACATTCAATTTTGAATAAATACATGGAGAGAAACACTACGAACACACACACTCATAAATCTTAAATAAAGTCTGACTAACTAAAAAAGGAAAAAAAAGAAAAAAAGAAAAGAAAAAGAAGCAAAGAAACTACTATCGTAGCATCCAGGCACGCCACAAGTTTACGCACGACCTTTTGCAAAGACATTTCAATTTAATAATCTGTCTTAAGTGAGGTTATCTTAACTCATGCTCCTTGCCACGCATGACATAACATGGGCAATACCACAGAGAAACGAGCAAATGTAGGCCAACCACTGGGGCACAACATCAACGTGCATACACTAGGGCAATGGTTCTCAACTGCTTGCTGACCCATCATGACTTTTAGGTCGCGATATGTGGTCAAAAACTAAAATTTAGTGTATTTACTCTTAAATTGACTGAACATATAAAATGATTTAAAGATAAATAGAATGTCATTATCCGTTCCTTTTATTGTAGTGTATTGGCAGTCAGAAACCACTTAGTACCACTTGCAAGACGCTGTTTCATACACGAATTCCTCCAGCTATACCTGACCCTATCCTTAAACATGATTTAAGTGTGTGTGACTAGAGGCTACTCATGAAGTCTAACCAAAAGAGTCATCTTGCAGTGGATATAAACTAGTGCATTATCACATGCATTGAGAGAGAGAGAAGAAGAAGAAGAAGAAAGAGAGAGAGATAGAGAGAGAGTAAGAGAAAGAGAAGGAGAAAGAGAGAGAGAGAGAGAGAGAGAGAGAGAGAGAGAGAGAGAGAGAGAGAGAGAGAGAGAGAGAGAGAGAGAGAGAGGAGTAAAAGAGAGTAAAAGAGGGAGAGGAATAATAGACATAAATCTTAATCATTATAGTTGTTATCATCATTGGTATTATTACTAATACCATTAATATCATTCTGATAATCATTAAAAAAAAACAATACGAAAAAAAAACATGTAAAAAAGAGAAAAAGAAAGAAAAAAAGAAAAGCTGTAAGATCATAAATGTTACAAAAGCAAGATCACAGCATCCCAAATCAAAAGATCATTTGGTGCATCATGGGAAACAAGCAAGAACAGGGTTGTTTCAAATAAGGTTCCTGTGCTAGGGTTTCCAGGTTCCAGGCCAGTGGTTCTCAAACCGTTGTCGTGAAACTTTCATGGTGGTTCAAGGTGTCTCTCAGTGATGGTTCACAGTGATTGGTATGGTTGACAGTGAATATGGGGGGATTATTGCACTTGTTTTTTTTTTCATCTATTGAAAAATATAGATCAAGGAATGCCAAAATAAGGCATTCCATGCAATACGCTTCATCGTATTCTATTCCAAACTATTATTTACCCTTCCATATTATCATAAATCTCAAAGGAGATCATCCATTATATTTTTGTTTGTTTGTTCGTTTATTAATAGGACGGTTAATGCATAAACAGATTAACGAGAACTTATTCTACGTTTATTTCTTCATCTATCATATGATTGAACATCGATTGACAACCATGCTGCTTATCATCTTAATTAACTTATTACAGTCTTAATTTGCCGACAGTATCCAGAGCCTTGTCATCTTAACTTAATACGTCAGCGGATGGCAGAGATTAAAATCTTATTTGTGATGATGATACCGATAAAAGTAAGGATAATAGTAATGATAACAACTATGACAAAATAAGTTATGATGATAAGGATAATAATTACGAAGGAATGATGCAGGTAATAGTTGTGATAGTAATGGTGGTAGTGATAAGGATAAGGATAATGATTATGATAATAATAATGATAGTAATATTGATATCATTAATAGTGATAACGACAATGACAATAAAAATGATAGCAATACTATCAACAACTTTAATAATGGTAATGATATTAACAATAATAACAGTGGTGATAGTAATAACAATGATAAAAAGGATAATGACAGTAGTGATGGTGATAATCATACAAATGATAATAATAGTAATGATAATGATAAAGATAACAATTATACAAATAAAGATAGTGCTAACAATAATGAAAAAGATCACAATAACAGTGATAACGGCTACAACAAAGATAACAACAGCAAAAGATAAACGATAAATGAATAAAGGAAGGATCCTCAAAGACAAGTAAAACCCATTTTCTTTTTCTTAAAGATACGTACCCTCAACGTTACAGGATCTCAGAGGTCAAGAAAGGCAAGAAGAAATGGCTGGGAGTTCTCTTTTTTTGGGGGGAGGGGGGGGGGGGGCTGGGGTAGGGGGCGTGAAATTCAATCAGCTCTAGGGGAGGGTGTGCAGCCAATGGGTAAAATACTTTGACTATTTTTTCCCCTGTCGAGGAGAGTAAAAGAAAAAAAATAAAATACTTCAATAGCATTTGGTTGTTGTTATCAATATTGCTGGTCGTTTAGTTAATCGAAAAAGGCTTACATATATGACTAACGCATATCCTTCAATTTGGAAGTTCCATTAGCTACATAGCCACATGGCAGACTATAAACTTCGAGGAAATCATTCTTATATTAGATTCGAAAACAGTCATGGCCTCAGACGCGGCTTATGGAGACCAAGGGACATCCTCTGGGAAAATGTCAAAACTTTTAGTGATTTCAGTTTTTATCATTGTTATTACTAACAACACTGTTATTATTGTTGTTATCATTACCATTATTAATGTTGTTGTTATTATTATTATTATATTTATTGTCATTGTCGTTATCATCATTAATAACATCTGTAGATAAATGGGTAACATCATTACCGAAGATTCCAGAGGGAATAACTCTTTCAAATACAGCAGCTTCTCCGTATCTTTAACACCGTAATGGAGAGCCATATACCCCCCCTCCCCCCCAAAAAAAAAGGGGTCTAGTATATAGTCCCCAAGACCAGTATGAATAGCAGGAACAAAATGAACACACGAGCCTCTTTTGAAACGTTCAATACATCTGAATCACATGAGTTGAACGAAAGATCCGAGCGAGGCATACAAGTCTATAGCCAGGGCTTTGTAACAGGTGGGGTTTTATAAGTGAGGGAAGCAGCATAGGCCATAAAAGGCTGAACGATAAGTAAATACCTCCTTCAAAAGAGATACTTGGTTAGTGAGAGCCAACAAATAGCATACTGAACTTTTTTTCATACTTTATCATTTTATTGATATATATTTACGTTTTCACGCGATCTATTTTGGTTCCGTGGTAGACCATGTAATCTAGCCAGTGGGATGTACTACCCTTTCCGTCCAGCGACATTAAAACAAAATATATTTGATATTGATATGTTATCATTTTATTTCATCTCATATGCGCGATGTATTCCGCTATTCCTATAATTTCATCAATTCACTATTTTTGACGAGACGGCGCGACCCTGCACACACCGGGCCCGCAGATTGACCATCAACTCGCGTCCCGCCATTGACGAGCAACCCCGTCATCCAATATTGCATATTATCCCAATATCCTGCACAGTGTCGTGTCTACAGGAGGGTGGCATGGATACGGAAATGCCAGAAGTACATCAAGGGGAAATGGCAAGACATACTATCGACTCGCGGCATTGTGGCTTGAGCTGTCCCACTCACGTATGCCTTGACAGCATGACATGGCCGATGCGCTATTTTTTGTGTATTTAAGAAAAAGAAAGTCTGATGGGGAATGTGGTCGCGGTTGAATGAAACTCAAGTCCGTTTTCCATAATAGATAAATAAATAATCGTAATGATAGATTCATAGATGGATGTAGATAAACGAATGCGATGTACTACATGGCTGAAACTGTCCCAAGCATCAACATTAATTATCATTATCATTTGAGGAAAGTTGAAGTATGTGTTGATTGACGTGTACTTAAAGATAAAAGGAACGTTATCTAAACAGGAAAAAATGTATATATTTCTTAAGCATAACGTGACTGACCTCAAAACAACCCAGATACGAAAAACAATAACTAAAAAAAAAAAATATATATATATAATAAATTTTTTAAAAAATCCGCATACAATGTAAACTCACAACATTCCCTCCCTCCATAAAAAAATAATACTAATATAATAAAATACGAAAGGTAACGCAGATAAACATAGGAACAAGAATTGCCGGTTCCCCCCAGCTCTTCAGCGAGCTAAAGAACTAGGAAAGATAGGTTGGATAATGGGACAATTCCCTCAATAACCTCTTTTCAAAGGACCCAATGGAGTACAAGGGACAGACCCAGTGACCTGGTTTCTCTGCGCGACCTCAGGGTAGCCAGA
>BOPN01002889.1:89405-91905 GCA_017312705.2 Penaeus japonicus | reverse complement strand
TCTTTCTTCTTTCTCCTCCTCTTTCTTCTTTCTCCTCCTCTTTCTTCTTTCTCCTCCTCTTTCTTCTTTCTCCTCCTCTTTCTTCTTTCTCCTCCTCTTTCTTCTTTCTCCTCCTCTTTCTTCTTTCTCCTCCTCTTTCTTCTTTCTCCTCCTCTTTCTTCTTTCTCCTCCTCTTTCTTCTTTCTCCTCCTCTTTCTTCTTTCTCCTCCTCTTTCTTCTTTCTCCTCCTCTTTCTTCTTTCTCCTCCTCTTTCTTCTTTCTCCTCCTCTTTCTTCTTTCTCCTCCTCTTTCTTCTTTCTCCTCCTCTTTCTTCTTTCTCCTCCTCTTTCTTCTTTCTCCTCCTCTTTCTTCTTTCTCCTCCTCTTTCTTCTTTCTCCTCCTCTTTCTTCTTTCTCCTCCTCTTTCTTCTTTCTCCTCCTCTTTCTTCGGGGAAAAGAGAGAGAGGGGGAGGGTGAAAGAGAGAGAGAAAGAAAGAGAGAGAGAGAGAGAGAGAGAGAGAGAGAGAGAGAGAGAGAGAGAGAGAGAGAGAGAGAGAGAGAGAGAGAGGGAGAGAGAGAGAGAGAGAGAGAGAGAGAGAGAGAGAGAGAGAGAGAAGGAAAAAGAGTGAGAGGGGGGGGTGAAAGAGTTAGAGAGAGAGAGAGAGAGAGAGAGAGAGAGAGAGAGAAGGAAAAAGAGAGAGAGGGGGGGGGTGAAAGAGAGAGAAAGAGTGAGAGGGAGGGGGGAGGAGCGAGAGAAAGAAAAAGAGAAACAAAGAGAGAGATAGATAGAGAGTGAGAGAGTTGAGATTCATCATTATTATCATGATCTCTGTTATTTTTTATTATCATCAGTGTTTTACTATACTGAAAGATAGGAAGGAGGTGAGTGTTTAGTAAAGAAAAAAAATATGTTAGTGTAATTAATAGAAAGTAAAATCTCTTTCTCTTTCACTCTCCCTCCTTCCCCCCTCCCCCCCCTCTCTCAATGTATCTCTTTTTCTCTCTCAATCTCTCTCTTTCTTTCTCTCTCTCTCTTCATTTCTCTCTCTGCCTCTATTTTTGCCACACACACACACACACGCACACACACAGATACCATCCATGACCTGCAGCAGGAAGGCCTCTCCCTCACCAGGAATAAGAACAGACTTGTCTTCAAAAACCCAAAATGAAGAGGAGAGGGAACATGAAGACTGCATTACCGAGATTAAGACTGAGGCCTCTATTCGCCTATTCGCTGGCTTATTTGTTTGTGTTTTTGTTTGCTTATTTGCTTATTGATCACAACGGATGCAAAGAGCGACAGGCTGGAGGCGTCTTTGAAAGTTGGATATGATGTCTGGGGGGAGTTTGATGTTTGAAGCTGTAGTTGTGTCTGCTTGGTTGTGGAAAGATACTTACAGACATGCACACACATACATGCACGTGCAGAGACACAAACACACGCATACTGACACAAATACGCATCCAAATATAAACAAAAATAAGCACATTCATACAAACACACACACACACAGATACAAATGCATACACAAACAATAACAACTACCCACACACAAACAAACAAATAATAAACCAAAAAATATGCACACATAACTACACACACAAACATTAAACAAATACACACAAATACACACATCCACACAAACACAAAATAGGCATAAGGGATTACGATTTCACACACATACAAAAAAAAAAATCAGTTCACAATTAAAGAGATTATATATTTCCAACCACAACCTCGAGGATTTCCCCACGAGGAAACTGAGGAATTCGTCAGATGAAGTTGAAGTTTTAGACAAAGTATCAAAGTAAACCCACGCTTTTCCTATTTTCTGTTTGATGCAATAACAAGACAGGACACATATAAACTTCTCTCATTCCTTTTAAAAAATGGCAATTTAGCTTGTTAGTTGGGCAACTAACAAGCTTAATTGCCATTTTTTAAAAGGAATGCATCAAAACAGACAATAGGAAAAACGTGGGTTTACTTTGATACTTTGTCTAAAACTTCAACTTCAACTGACGAATTCCTGAATAATATAAACGAATATTATTATTATTATTTTTATTTTTTATTTTTTTATTCATGTGTGTGTGTTTATGTTTGTGTATGTGCATGTGTGTGTGTATGTGTGCTTTTTTAGCTTGACTGAATGAAGGATTAGCTTATTGGAATATATTCATTTTTGTGACTATTTTGACTACATTTTCCTCGGTCATAGAGACACAAGTATTTGTAATTATACAGGTTAACTAATTGTGATCAGACTATTAGAGAAAATACAACAACAGAAAAATATACGTTCAAACACTCAGACACACACACACACACACACACACACACACACACACACACACACACACACACACACACACACACACAAACACACAAACACATACAAACAAACATCACATACAAACTCACATACCCTCTATGCAAGAACGGTTGACGTGGCAAGGCAAAAACATCCGCTGTAGCATAGGAAGTTCTCTGGCGCATCAACATAAATCCTGATTAT
>BOPN01002889.1:66905-74405 GCA_017312705.2 Penaeus japonicus | reverse complement strand
TAAGGGTCTTCAGTGAATTTCTGATTACACTGTGATTTACGACACATCCGGCGGGATAGGAGAATATACACACATCTAATTCTTTTTGTTTGTTTACTTCTAACTTCCACAAAGCCTTCTCCCCCCGCCCTTCACCCCCTCCTCCCACCACTTCTTAGCACGCCAGCCGCCCCCCCCCTCCCCTCCTCCTCCTCCTCCTCCTCCTCCTCCTCCTCCTCCTCCTCCTCCTCCTCCTCCTCCTCCCTCTACCCAATTAGCGTGACGTCACAGGCGCATACATATTATGTATTTAATATTGTTTAATTTTCCGGGATTTATTTTGCTGGGTAATTCCCTCTTACTTAGCGCTAATGGATTATAGACTGCATGACTGGGGAAGTCGATTAGTAGGTTCGTTAATTTGTTCAGCGCGGCAGCAGATAGCGAACGGTTGTCCCATTTTGTGTATCGTTCAGGTTAACTCTCCTTTCTTCTTTTCTTCCACAGTCGCTGCTATGAAGGATAACCCCATTTTGATTATTGTTAACTTTGCTCTCTTTTCTTCTTTCAGGTTGGCGCCTTAAGGTTTAAGGTTTGAAGCACAGATACGAAAGCAAAGACAAAAACAAAAACAAAAAAACGGGTGACGGTTTCAGCGATTGTAGCATCATGGCGGTTGGACAGCACGAGGCATGTGAGATTTAAATACGCACCAATTTGTTTATTCATTATCCACATATACTTACATTCTGTCATAATATTGAATTTGATTTTACCTTCCCTTCCTTTCGATCCCCTTCCATTTCCCCTTCCCTTCCCTTCCCCCTTCCCTCCCTTCCCTTCCCCCTTCCTTCCCTTCCTTCCCTTCCCTCCCCCCCTCCCCTCCTCCTTATTGAACCCAATGACCGACCCGCGCAACACATCCGGGAAATCAGAAGAGCGCTAAAACGGATCCAGATTTTCTCCTGTTGTTCTACAGCGGCGGAGGGGACGGGGGGTGGGGGAAAGAAAAAGGAGAGAGGGGAAAGGAGAAAGAGGGAAGGGGATTGGGATAGGGGCGACGATTACAGTCAAATTACAACGAATCATAATATTCTCGTGAAGAAGAGGTAAAAGTGACTGACTTTTGCCGTTCGTTAATCATATTTCTCTAACCGCTTTCCGGTATTTTTTTTTTTTTTTTTGTCTCTCTCTCTCTCTTTCGTTTCTGTGTGTTATTAGTATTACAGTTAGGGTGACTATTTCCGTGCGTGTGTTTGAGATAAGTCGCCGCCGTGATGCATTACGTTGCGTTACGACCGCCATTATCGTACACGCTACATGGACGTAAACTGCAACGCAACTATTATGAAAGAGAGAGAGAGAGAGAGAGAGAGAGAGAGAGAGAGAGAGAGAGAGAGAGAGAGAGAGAGAGAGAGAGAGAGAGAGAGAGAGAGAGAGAGAGAGAATTAAATAAAAAATGAGAATAAGTGAAAGATCGAGAGGGAAAGAAATAACACTTGAATTCTACCTGTAAACGTATTCGTGATTACCTCCCCCTTCCCCCCCCACCCCACCCTCCACCGACCCACCAACCTCACAACCCCAACTAACACCCATCGAGCGAAACCACCAAAGGGATAAAGGTTGGAGGGGGAGGGAGGGAAGGGGAGGGGAAGGGGGATGGTAAGGTGAGTGGATGGAAAGGTTATATGTATGAGTGTGAGTGTGAGAGTGTGGGAAGGGGAGGGAGAGAGAGGGGAGGGAGGGAGGGAAAGAGAGAGAGAGAGAGAGGGGAGAGAGAGAGAAGGAGGGGGAAGGGATGGGGGGGGGGGGAGAAGTTGGAATACAGCAACGGTCTGGCCGCATCGGCAATCAATCGAACCTTTACTTCACTTAAGTGCAGCCAATGTCCAGGGGATCACTTAGAGCGCCACCCGAATCCAGGGCTGAAATCCATCGGAACACGTCACTCAACTCTGCTAAGTGGTTCTGTGAGGGGGGAGAGGGGGAAGGGGGGAAGGGGAGGGGGAGATGAGGGAGGAGGAGGGAAAGGAAGAGGTGGAGAGGAGGAGATGGAGAGCGAGGGAAAGGAGAGAGAGAGAGAGAGAGAGAGAGAGAGAGAGAGAGAGGGGGGGGGGGGGGGGGGGGGGGGGGGGAGGGAGGGAGGGATCGGGAAGAGCAGAAGGGTTGTTTGCTGTTGTTGTTAGCTTGGCGAAGAGGAGGGTTGTTGAGTGTTTTTTGCAAGGAAGAGGCCGAGAGGTGGAGGTGGAGGAGGAGGAGAGGGGGGGGGGAAGAGGAAGAGGAGGAGGAGGAGAGGTGGGGAGGGTATTGGAAGTGGTCGGTGTTAAGTGTTTTTGGAAAAGAAAAAAAAGAAAAAGGATTGCTGGAAGTGGCTAAGGTGTTCTTTTTTCTTCTTCTTGGGGAGATGGGGGGGGGAGAGGAGGGGGAAGGTGGTGGTAGATTGTCCTGATGGATCGAGAACATTAGCTTCTGTTCCAAAGGTTGTTCTGGTGGCAGGGGTTAGGGTGGGGGGGGTGCTATTGTGCTCCAGGTGTGGGATTATTATATTTGTTCCTGTTATTATTAGTGTTATTATTATTATTAGTTTCCATATTGTTATCATCATCATCACCACCACCACTACCATTGTTATCGTCATCATCATCATCATCAGTATGTAGTAGTAATAGCAACAGTAGTAGTAGTTGTAGTAGTTGTTGTAATAGTAGTAATAGTAGTTGTAGAATCATCTCCATCACCATCCACACTCACGTAAAACACAGGAATCGCATATATCGATCCTCCCCCCACCCCCCCACCCCGCATCCCACACACCCGCATCCATTTCTCCGTCTTGTTATTGTTATTGATATTGTTATTGTTTTTATTATTATTATTGTTGTTATTAGTAATACTACTAGTAGTAGTAGTAGTACTGTTATTTATATTATTATTTTCATTATTATTATTATTATTATTATTATTATTAGTGTTAGTGTTATAAATGTTATGATTATTATCATCATTATTATCATTAGTATTCTAAAACATAAGCAAGCAATACTCCAGTGCTTTATTACAAATTCGAAACATTACCACGTATTTCTGTACACGTGACGGCCGGACACTCTCTCTCGCTACCCAATCGCCGTAAGGCAAGTCGGTTTTAACATAAATTCGTAGTGTGTTTTTCTGTTGTTTTTGTTTCATGTTTTTATTACTTTTTCTTTTTGATGGGGAGGGTTTTTTTTTGGGGGGTGGATGGGAAGCCAGAGGGGCGGAGGTTAGGGGGGGGGGGGTATGTACGGACGTGTGTGTGTCACACGCGTGGGAAAATTACCCTTTTTTATCGATCTCGCAAAATGTAATGAAAAAAAAATTATATAAAAAGAGGGAAAAAAAAGAGGACTAGGGGACACACCTATGCAAAGAGGGATACATTAAAAGAGGAAGTTGAAAAATAAATCCATGGAGGTCGGTTACATGCGCCGCTGCCTCGCTCGTGTTGTAAGTGAAATTGTTAAGTGGGCGAGAGGCGAGATCCATCCAAAGTGGCCGTTCTTTAAGTGGAGGAAGTAAGACGAGGCCGAGGACAAACCCCGAGAGACAGCTAAGGTCCAAGAGGGGAAAGTGCAATACAATGCAATCATCATCAACTCCATGAGGGGACTCGGCTTGCTTCGCCTCGCCTCTCCTCGCCTCTCCTCGCCTCGTCTCGCCTCGTCGCCTGCTTCCTCTGTCCTGGCTCGCTGGACCTGCACCCACGCCCACCTGCACGCCCCTGCGCCTCTCCCTCTCTCTCTCTCTCTCTCTCTCTCTCTCTCTCTCTCTCTCTCTCTCTCTCTCTCTTTCTCTCTCTCTCTCTCTCTCAGTTGTTCGCTCTATATTACTCCCTTTCTCTAATTCTTTCTTGTCTCTGCTTTGTATCTCCTCTCTCTCTCTCTCTCTCTCTCTCTCTCTCTCTCTCTTTCCCTCTCACCCCTCTATCCCTCACCCTCTCCCAACTCTATCCTCTCCCTTTCTCTTCTCTCTCTCCCTTTCTCTTCTCTCTCTCCTTCTCTCTCCTTCTCTCTCTTTCCCTTCCTTACCCTTCTCCTCTCCCTCTCTTCCTTCCCAGTGTGCCATCCCTCACCTTCCAAGCTTAACCTCGCTCCTCGTTATTTTTTGTCGTCTTCCCCTTCCTCTGGCTGTCGTCTTTGGTTAGAAAGGATTTGAGGCAGAGAGAGAGAGAGAGAGAGAGAGAGAGAGAGAGAGAGAGAGAGAGAGAGAGAGAGAGAGAGAAGGAGGGAGACAGAGATAGAGACATTTAGATGCAGATAGATAGACCATGGAAAGAGGGAAGGAAAAAAAAAATGAAAAGAAAAGAAAGAGGGGAAATGAGAGGACCGAAGGAAGGAAAGGGAAGTGAGAGACGAGGAGGAAAAGACGCAGGTGGGATTGAGGGACGGGTAGTAGGGAGAGAGGGGAGGGGGGGGGGGCACGGAAGGGAAGAGAGTGTGTGTGGGGGGTGGAGGGGACGGAAGGGAAGAGAGTGTAGGGGGTAGGGGTGGGGGGTCAGCCGCTTCCTTTAAGAATAGGGAACGTCTGGAAACGACCCACCTTTGTGGCGAGATTACGCTATTGTTGTTGTTGTTATTGTTCGGGGCGGCTGTTGTTGTTGGTGTTGGAAATGCATTTGCTGCTGTCGCACTTGTATATGTATGTGTGTGTGCGTGTGTCTGTCTGTCTGTCAGTCTGTCTGTCTGTCTGCGTTACTGGGTGTGTCTTCTGAATGTGTATGTGTTTCAACGAAGCTCCAGTGTTTATGCTTGTGTGAAGTGTTAAGTGTCGGTGCGCCCCTTCCCCCCTCCCCAACTTCTACCTCCAACCACACCCCTCCCTCTACCCCAACCCTCCGTAACGCGCGCGGAGGTCCCGGTCCCTCGCCGCGCGGGAAAACGTGCCTCGTGCTCCCCCCCCCACCCCTCTCCCCCTCCCTCCCCGCTCTCAAAGGAGTCCCCGCCGACCGAATCAGTAACAGGCCGTTAACAGACGTGATCGAGGTGGCTTGACGTTTGGGTCTGGGGAAATCGCCCGTGAAGAGACGATTTAGCGAAACGGCTTTTCAAATTTCCGCACACTCTCGTAATGAAGAACGGGCGTGGGGGCGGAGGGAAGAGGGGTAGAAGGGGGTGGAGGGAAGAGGGGTAGAAGGGGGTCGAGGAAAGAGGAAGGTAGGGAAATTGGGGTGTAGGGAAGAGGGGAGGGAGGGGGAGGGATGGAATAGGGAAAGGGAGAGGGGGAAAAGAGAGAGGAAGAAGTGGGGGCGAGGAGGGAAAATCCCTTTCAGGAGGGGCGAACAAAAAAAGAGGAGAGGAAAGGGAAAGAAGTTTCTCTTTAATTGGGTAAGGGGAAAGAGAGAGAAAGAAGAAGGGAAAGGGGAAGGGGGGGGGGCTTCGTAGATGCTCCGGGCACAGATCGCGGTGCCAAGCCAGTGGATTGGGAACGGGGGAGAGGGGGGGGGGGGGGGGGGGGGAGGGAGGGAGGACGTGATACAGAATGTGATATGGAGTTTAACTTTCTCCTTGTTTTCGTTGTATGGGAACCGCCGCTGTGGTTTATATGGTGGGAATGCGGGTTGGGACGAGAGAGAGAGAGAGAGAGAGAGAGAGAGAGAGAGAGAGAGAGAGAGAGAGAGAGAGAGAGAGAGAGAGAGAGAGAGAAGAGAGTGAGTATGAGTGATATGGAAATGGAGCAATGGGTTGGGGGGGGGGTAGGGATTGGACGGAGAGAGGGAGAGATACAAAGGGTGTAAAGTAATGGAGAAAGAGGGAGAGGGAGGAGGAAGGGGAGCGGGAGGTACCAAGAAAAAGAGGGAGGGGGATGCCGGACATAGGAGAGTGGATATGGGAGACGGAGAGGGAGGGGGAGGGACACGTAGGAAATGGGTGTTGGCAGTTACTGGCAGGGATGATGGGTGAGTGAGGGTGAAGTGGGTGGTAGAATTGTGGTTGGATATGGTGGTAGTATGTGTCTACCAAGGGAGGGGGTAGGGGAGGGGGATGGTGGAAGGGAACTTTAATTTCTTCCCTCTTCTTTTCACCCTCTTCATGTCCCCCCCCCTCCCATTCCTTCTCCTCCCCCTATTGTCATCAGAGCTAGATTCCAGAGGATAAGAGTATAGATGCCTCAGAGGACCTTTCAGGCAAAGGGTTTTGCGGACAGGGAGGGAATTGGGGGGAGGGGAGAGGGAGAGTTAAGGAATGAGGATGGGGGGGGGGCGGACAGCTGGAGAGGGAATTTGAAATGATGGGACTAATCTTAATCTCTCTCTCTCTCTCTCTCCTCTCTCTCTCTCTCTCTCTCTCTCTCTCTCTCTCTCTCTCTCTCTCTCTCTCTCTCTCTCTCTCTTTACCTTTTTTTCTATTTGTCATTTTTCCTTCTTTTTTCCTCAATCATTTCCCCCTTTTTATGTTTTAATCTTATTCCTTATCCCCTCTCCTTTTTCCTTCCCCTTCCCCCCCCCCCTTTCCCTCTCACTGCTATCCTCTCTGCTCCCCCTCCTTCCTTCCCACCCACCTCCCACAAAATCCCCCCCTCCTCTACTACCCCCCCCTCCTCCCCCTCGTGTGACAATAAAGGCTAGTAGGGATCATGTATATTCGATTGCATCATCTCCACACCGTCGCACCCCAATTAAGCTGGAGGGGTGGGGGGGAAGGGTCAGAGATGGAGGGGAAGGGGGAAGTGGGGGCAGGGGGTGGCGTCTAGAGTGTAAGTGTAGTGGGGCTAGGGAGGGTGGTGGTGGAGGGTGGGGGAGGGGGGGGTAGAAGGTCGTCAAAGAGGAGGTGGTGGTTGCAGGCACGTCGTGTCTCGTCTCGGTTTGGTGATGATGGTGTTGACAATGATGGTGATGATGATATTGTTAGTTTCGTGTGTGTTGTGCTGGAGGATGATGCTAGTTATCCTATAGTGGTGCTGGAGAAGGGAAAGATTGTGGTGGTGATGCTGGTTGTGGTGATGACTTTTTTTATTTATGTGATGATGAAGCAGGGAGAAAAAAAAGGTGATGATGCCTTTTTTTCATGTGATGAAGCTGAAGAAAGGGAAAAAAATCAGAAATGACGCCGAAGGATGCTGCCTATGCTGATTGTCCTTCCGTAGTTTTCCGGGGCGAGATTCTGACGGCGCTGAGTGATGAGGTGATGGTCGCTGTGATGTGCGGCGGAGATGTTGCAGACAGATAGCGATGCCTCTGATTGCAACGGCGATAGTGGCGTTGTTTTAATGAGATTTCTGTGCCCTTGGTGAGATGCTGAGATGCTGACACGGCTCAGAGATAAATGTGGCTGGGATGCGATGCTAATGATGGTTCTTAAAGATGCCAGTGGTTATGAGAGCCTTGTGCTGGGCAAGGGAGTTATTTATTTATCTTTTTTTTTTTTTTTTTACTTTATAAAAGATATGTCTTTTGCTGTTTGCTGTTTTTTATTTCTGTTGTGTTATTTTTATTTTGTCATTTAGTTATTCTTGTTTAATCTTTTTTGTGTTCTGAGTCAC
>BOPN01002889.1:60000-62685 GCA_017312705.2 Penaeus japonicus | reverse complement strand
TGGGCTCATAAGTGGACTTATAAGTGGGCGGATCTCTTCTAACCTCATACCTCATAGATAACCTCCTAAACCTGCATGGTCATGGTCATGGCTTAAAGTCTCATAGTACATAAATCCTCTTTCTGAGCAATAGTCCTCTATGTTCTTATAATTTCATCCTCGTCAATATTTTCGTTCGTTTTATAAAAAGGAAAAAAAAGGTCTATAGAAGCGCTCTCTGATAGATCCTCGGCTCATAATTCTGTCCCCGTCAGCCACCTCATACCTTCTCACCTTTCATCTGGCAAAGTCAGCTTCTGACCTCATAACACCCTATAATATAGCCTTCTCCTTCTCCTCTTCCTCCTCTTACTCCTTCTACCTCCTCCTCCTCCGCTTCCTCCTTTTTCTTCTCCTACCTCTTCCTCCTTCTTCACCTCCTACTCCTATTTCTCCTCTTCCTTCTCCTTCTTCTCTTCCCCCCACCTTAAGCTTCCTCCTCCTCCTATTCCTCTTTCTCCTCTTCCTCCTCCTCCTCTTCCTTTAGTCCCCCTCACCCCCATCACCTCCCTCCCCACTTCTTCTCCTCCTCCTCGGCTTCCCCCTTCCATATCGTAATCTTATTTCCACCTCCCCTTCCTCCTTCCCCCTCCCCTTTAACCTCCCCCCCCCCCCTTCCTGCTCCTACGTTCTACCTTCCTCTTCCACCTCTTTATTACTTTCATCTCTACCTCTTAATTTAAACGACTCCATACTTCTTTTCCACTCCCCTACTTCCACATCCCCCTTTCCACCCCCGCCTCCACTTACCCCCTCCTTCTCCCATCCCCTCCCCTCTTCACCTCCCCTCTTCGTCTCCCCACTTCGTCTCCCCTCTTCGTCTCCCCTCTTCGTCTCCCCTCTTCGTCTCCCCACTTCGTCTCCCCTCTTCGTCTCCCCACTTCGTCTCCCCTCTTCGTCTCCCCTCTTCGTCTCCCTCTTCGTCTCCCTCTTCGTCTCCCCTTCGTCTCCTCTCGTCTCCTCTCGTCTCCCCACTTCGTCTCCCCTCTTCGTCTCCCCTCTTCGTCTCCCCTCTTCGTCTCCCCACTTCGTCTCCCCTCTTCGTCTCCCCTCTTCGTCTCCCCTCTTCGTCTCCCCACTTCGTCTCCCCTCTTCGTCTCCCCACTTCGTCTCCCCTCTTCGTCTCCCCTCTTCGTCTCCTCACTTGCCCCCTCTTCGTCTCCCCACTTCGTCTCCCCCACTTCGCTCCCCTCTTCATCTCCTCTTCGTCTCCCCTCTCGTCTCCCCTCTTCGTCTCCCTCTTCGCTCCCCACTCGTCTCCCCTTCGTCTCCCCTTCGTCTCCCCCACTTCGTCTCCTCTTCGTCTCCTCTTCGTCTCCCACTTCGTCTCCCCTCTTCGTCTCCCCCACTTCGTCTCCCCTTCGTCTCCCACTTGCTCCCCCTCTTCGTCTCCCCTCTCGTCTCCCTCTTCGTCTCCCCACTTCTGCCCCCTCTTCGTCTCCTCTTCGTCTCCCCACCCGTCTCCCTCTTCGTCTCCCCACTTCGTCTCCCTTCGTCTCCCCCACTTCGTCTCCCCTCTTCGTCTCCCCTCTTCGTCTCCCCACCTCGTCTCCCCTCTTCGTCTCCCCTCTCCGTCTCCCCTCTCCGTCTCCCCACCTGCCCCCTCTCCGTCTCCCCACTTCGTCTCTTCATCTCCCCTCTTCATCTCGCTCCTCTTCGTCTCCTCGTCTCCCCCACTTCGTCTCCTCTTCATCTCCTCTTCGTCTCCCTCTTCTATCTCCCCACTTCGTCTCCCCTTCGTCTCCCCACTTCGTCTCCCCCTCTTCGTCTCCCCCTCTCCGTCTCCCCCTCTTCGTCTCCCCTCTTCGTCTCCCCACTCCGTCTCCCCTCTTCGTCTCCCCTCTTCGTCTCCCCTCTTCGTCTCCCCTCTTCGTCTCCCCTCTCCGTCTCCCCTCTTCGTCTCCCCACTTCGTCTCCCCTCTTCGTCTCCCCCACTCTCGTCTCCTCGTCTCCCCCACTTCGCCCCCACTTCGTCTCCCCTCTTCGTCTCCCCACTTCGTCTCCTCGTCTCCTCTCCGTCTCCCTCACTTCGTCTCCCCTCTTCGTCTCCTCACTTCGTCTCCCTTCTCGTCTCCCCTTCGTCTCCCCACCCTCGTCTCCCCTCTTGTCTCCCCCACTTCGTCTCCCCACTTCGTCTCCCCACCCTGCTCCCCCTCTGCTCCTTCCCCACTTCGTCTCCTCTTCGTCTCCCTTCGTCTCCTCTCCGTCTCCTCTTCGCTCTCATTCGCCCCCTCTCTTCGTCTCCCTCTCCGTCTCCCCACTTCGTCTCCTCTCTTCGTCTCCCCACTTCGTCTCCTCTTCGTCTCGTCTCCCCTCTTCATCTCCCTCTCTCTTCGTCTCCCCTTCGTCTCCCTCTTCGTCTCCCTCTCCGTCTCCCCACTTCGTCTCCTCTTCTTCGTCTCCCCACTTCGTCTCCTCTCTCTCGTCTCCTCTTCGTCTCCCCACTTCGTCTCCCCTCTTCGTCTCCCCACTTCGTCTCCCCACTTCGTCTCCCCACTTCGTCTCCCCTCTTCGTCTCCCCTCTCCGTCTCCCCTCTTCGTCTCCCCTCTTCGTCTCCCCACCTCGTCTCCCCTCTTCGTCTCCCCTCACCTCATAACTCCCTCACAATCTTCTCTCACCTCATTACCTCCCCTTCTCTTCCGCCT
>BOPN01002889.1:25000-32500 GCA_017312705.2 Penaeus japonicus | reverse complement strand
TTATTTACTTAAATACCTTAAATACTCATCTGTCTATCAATCTACCCACATACCTATCTACCTATCTATCTAATCTATCTATTTATCAATTCAATTCTTTACTCTAACTATATATATATATATATATATATATATATATATATATATATATATATATATATATATATATATGTATGTATATGTGTGTGTGTGTGTGTGTGTGTATGTGTGTGTGTATGTGTGTGTGTGTATCTACGCATTAACATTTCCTAATTTTCTTTTCCTTTTTTTTTCTTCTATCTCTACATATTTACAACGTTTCTGAATTCATTTTTTTTCACCGTATTTATGAATACAGCAACTCTTCTTTCATATGATTCATTAAACAAACAAAATGAATCTAGCACAAAGTTTTGATGTCTCGCTACATTCCTGAGTTAATTATGGAGGCCTGAATTTAGCGTTAGGTACCTTTGATGTTCAGTAGATATGTCAGAATGAAGTTTTTTTTTTCTTTCTTTCTTTCTTTTCTACTTTTTAATGGGATTCGTTTGTAGATTTTTGTGGTTGCTAACAAACCTTAATGACTTAATGAGACTCGATAATTAAATGATTGGTTTCTGGTAACTGGTTTCCATGGTTTCCAGATTATGTTGCAGGGTGTTCTCTGGCTGTGTGTTTGTCTCTTTGTTTCTCTCTTTCACTCATTTTTTCTTCTCTTTCTCTCTCTCTGTCTCTCTGTCTGTCTCTCTCTCACTCTCTGTCTCTCTTTCTGTCTCTCTTTCTGCCTCTCTTTCTGCCTCTCTCTCCCTCTTTCTCTTTCTGTCTGTCTATCTAGATATCCATCCATCTCTTAATCCATATATCCATCTCTCTCTCTCTCTCTCTCTATTTATCTATCTATCTGTTAACTCTTTCTTTCTTTTTCCTTCGCTCTCTCTCCCGCTTTCTATTTTTTCCCTCTCTCTCTCTTTCTTTGTTGCTCTCTCTCTCTCTCTCTCTCTCTCTCTCTCTCTCTCTCTCTCTCTCTCTCTCTCTCTCTCTCTCTCTCTCTCTCTCTCTCTCTCTCTCTCTCTCTCTCTCTTTCTCTCTCTCTTTCAATCCTTTCATTTAACTGTTAGTTAGTGATGTAACTATAAATAACAAGCATAACACGTTTCCACGTTCACTTTGTGTATGTTTTTAATTCTACAAGTACCCTCATACTCACACTCCCATTCTTACACACATACTTATCCACTTATCCGCTGTCCACATTCTCTCACATTCATAATTAACAAAACCGAGAGTTAAAAATCCACCACAAAAGAACCACACGTCTACCTCTATCATCCCTTCCCTCATTGTGCTGCAAAGGCAAGGAAAAGTGCATTCCTCTTTTTATTTATTTACAGTGACAGCAATTTCCTCTTTTTTAATTCACAGTGAATGCAATTTATTTTATTTATTCACAGTGACTGCAACTTCCTCTTTTTTTCATTCACAGTGACTGCAACTTCCTCTTTTTTTTATTCACAGTGACTGCAACTTCCTCTTTTTTTTATTCACAGTGACTGCAACTTCCTCTTTTTTTTATTCACAGTGACTGCAACTTCCTCTTTTTTTTATTTACAGTGCCTGCGACTCTTTTTCATTCACAGTGACTGCAACTTCCTTCTTTTTTTCATATTCACAGTGACTGCAACTTCCTCTTTTTTCATTCACAGTGACTGCAACTTCCTCTTTTTTTTATTCACAGTGACTGCAACTTCCTCTTTTTTTTATTCACAGTGACTGCAACTTCCTCTTTTTTCATTCACAGTGACTGCAACTTCCTCTTTTTTCATTCACAGTGACTGCAACTTCCTCTTTTTTCATTCACAGTGACTGCAACTTCCTCTTTTTTCATTCACAGTGACTGCAACTTCCTCTTTTTTCATTCACAGTGACTGCAACTTCCTCTTTTTTCATTCACAGTGACTGCAACTTCCTCTTTTTTTCATTCACAGTGACTGCAACTTCCTCTTTTTTTCATTCACAGTGACTGCAACTTCCTCTTTTTTTCATTCACAGTGACTGCAACTTCCTCTTTTTTTTATTCACAGTGACTGCAACTTCCTCTTTTTTCATTCACAGTGACAGCAATCTCCTTTTTTCATTCACAGTGACTGCAACTTCCTCTTTTTTTCATTCACAGTGACTGCAACTTCCTCTTTTTTCATTCACAGTGACTGCAACTTCCTCTTTTTTCATTCACAGTGACTGCAACTTCCTCTTTTTTCATTCACAGTGACTGCAACTTCCTCTTTTTTTTTATTCACAGTGACTGCAACTTCCTCTTTTTTCATTCACAGTGACTGCAACTTCCTCTTTTTTCATTCACAGTGACTGCAACTTCCTCTTTTTTTCATTCACAGTGACTGCAACTTCCTCTTTTTTTTATTCACAGTGACTGCAACTTCCTCTTTTTTCATTCACAGTGACTGCAACTTCCTCTTTTTTTCATTCACAGTGACTGCAACTTCCTCTTTTTTCATTCACAGTGACAGCAACTTCCTCTTTTTTCATTCACAGTGACAGCAACTTCCTCTTTTTTCATTCACAGTGACTGCAACTTCCTCTTTTTTCATTCACAGTGACTGCAACTTCCTCTTTTTTTTATTCACAGTGACTGCAACTTCCTCTTTTTTCATTCACAGTGACTGCAACTTCCTCTTTTTTTCATTCACAGTGACTGCAACTTCCTCTTTTTTCATTCACAGTGATCATAACTTCCTCTTTTTATTCACAGTGACTGCAAATCTCCTCTTTTTTCATTCACAGTGACAGCAACTTCCTCTTTTTTCATTCACAGTGACTGCAACTTCCTCTTTTTTCATTCACAGTGACTGCAACTTCCTCTTTTTTTCATTCACAGTGACTGCAACTTCCTCTTTTTTCATTCACAGTGACTGCAACTTCCTCTTTTTTTCATTCACAGTGACTGCAACTTCCTCTTTTTTCATTCACAGTGACTGCAACTTCCTCTTTTTTTTATTCACAGTGACTGCAACTTCCTCTTTTTTCATTCACAGTGACTGCAACTTCCTCTTTTTTCATTCACAGTGACTGCAACTTCCTCTTTTTTCATTCACAGTGACTGCAACTTCCTCTTTTTTCATTCACAGTGACTGCAACTTCCTCTTTTTTTCATTCACAGTGACTGCAACTTCCTCTTTTTTCATTCACAGTGACTGCAACTTCCTCTTTTTTTTATTCACAGTGACTGCAACTTCCTCTTTTTTCATTCACAGTGACTGCAACTTCCTCTTTTTTTCATTCACAGTGACTGCAACTTCCTCTTTTTTCATTCACAGTGACTGCAACTTCCTCTTTTTTTCATTCACAGGACTGGTAACTTCTCTTTTTTTTATTCACAGTGACTGTAACTTCCTCTTTTCATTCACAGTGCCAGACTGCACCTTTATTCACAGTGACTGCAACTTCTTTCATTCACAGTGACTGCAACTTCCTCTTTTTTTTATTCACAGTGACTGCAACTTCCTCTTTTTTTCATTCACAGTGACTGCAACTTCCTCTTTTTTCATTCACAGTGACTGCAACTTCCTCTTTTTTCATTCACAGTGACTGCAACTTCCTCTTTTTTTCATTCACAGTGACTGCAACTTCCTCTTTTTTCATTCACAGTGACTGCAACTTCCTCTTTTTTTTTATTCACAGTGACTGCAACTTCCTCTTTTTTCATTCACAGTGACTGCAACTTCCTCTTTTTTTCATTCACAGTGACTGCAACTTCCTCTTTTTTCATTCACAGTGACTGCAACTTCCTCTTTTTTTCATTCACAGTGACTGCAATTTCCTCTTATTCACAGTACCGCAACTTCCTCTTTTTTTCATTCACAGTGACTGCAACTTCCTCTTTTTTCATTCACAGTGACTGCAACTTCCTCTTTTTTCATTCACAGTGACTGCAACTTCCTCTTTTTTCATTCACAGTGACTGCAACTTCCTCTTTTTTCATTCACAGTGACTGCAACTTCCTCTTTTTTTTCATTCACAGTGACTGCAACTTCCTCTTTTTTCATTCACAGTGACTGCAACTTCCTCTTTTTTCATTCACAGTGACTGCAACTTCCTCTTTTTTCATTCACAGTGACTGCAACTTCCTCTTTTTTTTATTCACAGTGACTGCAACTTCCTCTTTTTTTCATTCACAGTGACTGCAACTTCCTCTTTTTTTCATTCACAGTGACTGCAACTTCCTCTTTTTTTTATTCACAGTGACTGCAACTTCCTCTTTTTTTTATTCACAGTGACTGCAACCTTTTTTTCATTCACAGTGACTGCAACTTCCTCTTTTTTCATTCACAGTGACTGCAACTTCCTCTTTTTTTCATTCACAGTGACTGCAACTTCCTCTTTTTTCATTCACAGTGACTGCAACTTCCTCTTTTTTCATTCACAGTGACTGCAACTTCCTCTTTTTTCATTCACAGTGACTGCAACTTCCTCTTTTTTTCATTCACAGTGACTGCAACTTCCTCTTTTTTTTATTCACAGTGACTGCAACTTCCTCTTTTTTTTATTCACAGTGACTGCAACTTCCTCTTTTTTTCATTCACAGTGACTGCAACTTCCTCTTTTTATTCCATAGTGACTGCAACTTCCTCTTTTTTCATTCACAGTGACTGCAACTTCCTCTTTTTTTTATTCACAGTGACTGCAACTTCCTCTTTTTTCATTCACAGTGACAGCAACTTCCTCTTTTTTCATTCACAGTGACTGCAACTTCCTCTTTTTTCATTCACAGTGACTGCAACTTCCTCTTTTTTCATTCACAGTGACTGCAACTTCCTCTTTTTTTTTATTCACAGTGACTGCAACTTCCTCTTTTTTCATTCACAGTGACTGCAACTTCCTCTTTTTTCATTCACAGTGACTGCAATTTCCTCTTTTTTAATTCACAGTGACTGCAACTTCCTCTTTTTTTTTATTCACAGTGACTGCAAGATGTACAGCACAGGAGTGGCTGAGGCGTCCTGCAAGCCCATGTGGAACTCCTCGTCCATCTGGGAGGGACTCTCGAGGGACGCTCTGATGGGCCTCACCTTAGAGATGTCTGTGTGGGACTATATTTCGGACACCGAGAATGGCTTCCTGGGTAAGGCTGGCTGGCTGTGTGGGGTTTGTTTGTTGTTGTTTGTTGTTGTTTGTGGTTGGGAGATTGGGATTCTTTTTTTTTTGGGGGGGGGGGGATTAGAAGGTATTTGAAGAAGAAGGATATTAGGAAGAAGAAGGATATTAGGAAGAAGAAGAAAAAAAATGAGAAGAATTAGTAGGAGATGATGGAGAAGAAGGAATAGAATTAGAAGAAGGAAGGAAAGGAATAATGAGAAGAAGAATACGAAAAAGGAGATGGGGGAATAATGATAATGGGAAGAGAAAGGAATGTATAGAAGGAGAAGATTCATAAAAAAATAAGAATTAAAGAAATAAAGACATTGAAGATAACGATGAAGAAGAAAAAGGAGGATGAGGAAGAAGAGGAAGAAGAAAAGTAGAACAAAAGAGGAAAAAGAATGAAAAAAACAAGGGGTGGGATAAAGAAAGAAAAAAAAGAGTCCATAAGCCACTTCAACGCATTCCCTTGTTTCAAGTTAAATTTCCTACGTATATGTTACCCATCACTCCTCAAAATACAGCGTCTATCCATCCCATTCAGAACTAAAAGGACATCAAAACATAAAATTAGAACCACCAGAACGTCCCCACGTGTATAGTTGTAAGCATGCACATACCCTCTCATGAAAATACTCAAATTACTCACCACATTCGGATGAAACCGAGGGGCTAAAATCCGCAGCCAGGCTTTGTGGCGAGTCCCTCCATCATTCCTCCATCGCGCTGACGTGAGGGAGAGGAAAATGGTTGTGGTTTTCACTCGTTATTCTGCTCCCACTTCCTCCCTCGCTTCAACAGGTGATAAACCCGTTGCGTGGCTTTCCCCTATCCGTGTATCTTTTCCTCTTCCTCCCCTACACTGGCAATTCTATTTCTCTCGTGATTATTTCCGCGTTCTCTTCGTCTTCTTCCCTCCCCCTTTCGCTTTTTTTTTTTTTTTTTTTTTTTTTTACTTTTTAATTCTATTTCTCTTCTTTTTTTTTCTTTTCCCCTTCCTGCTAGTCATCTTCCTTCTGAAGTTTTTTTTAGCGTTCCTATCTACTATGCGTCTTCGTCTTCCTACTCCCTTTTTCTTCTTCTTGGTCTTCTAATTCTACTCCTCTACTTCCTCCTCTTCCTTTATCCCCACCATCGCCACCACTTCCACCTCTTCCACCACCTTCACCTCTACCTCCTCCACCACCACCACCACCTCCTCCTCCTCCTCCTCCTCCTCCTCCATCCCCCACCTCCTCCTCCTCCTTCTCCTCCATCCTCCACCTCCTCCTCCTCTTTCCTCCTCGCCTGGCCCCGGGGCGAAGGTCCCTCCCCGAGCCCACCTGTATGTTGTATTTTTGAAGCGTTCCCCAAGACCTGCGCGCCACCCCTTCCCTCGGGGGTTTGGTCTCGACTCTTTCTCTGGGAGATATTTTCTCCCATTGTAACTTTGGCAAAAGAAGAAAAAGAAGAAAAAAAAAGAGAATGAATATGAAGATGAAGAGAGAGAGAGAGAAAAAAAAAAGATACTGGGAATCGAACCCAGACGATGCATGCAGTGGGTTAAAGGAGCTGTCCTTATTCAACATCAAAAGGATATCTAGAAAGGAGAGGACTTTATGATTCAATTCCTTTTAAGCAGAGGCATTGTCAGGTACGTACGCAGGAGGGGAGGAGGTGAGGGGGGGGGGGGGAGGGGAGGGAGGGGGACGGTACACTCTAAGCTTCCTTCGAGTATGTTTCGAATATTATTAACCTCGAGAACCATATAACATTAAGACGTTTCGAAGCTTCGATCTCACGAACGAATCTCATGCGTTGGCTGTACGTTGATGAGGAGGATTACCATCACTGTTGTTATGTGAGGATATCACATTACGCTGTGACATATTTGGAATAGGTTTACGTGAGAATGAATTATTTCACAAGACGGGGATATTGAATTGGCGTTTTGAGACGTTACATATTCATCTGAATTGTTTATTCCCTTTCTTACAATGTTATCGATACTCACCCTCCTTCTCTCTTCTTTCTCCGTCTCTGCCTTTCTCCCGCCTTCGTTCTCCCTCCCTCCTTTCCTTCTTCCACCGTTCCTTCTCCCTCCTTTCCTCTTCCCCCGTTCATTCTCCCTCCTTTCCTCTTTCCTTCTCCCCCCGTTCCCTCTTTTCCTTCTTCCCTCCTTCCTTCCCCCTCCTTTCCTCCTTTCCTCTTCCCCTTCCCCGGCCCTTCCTCCCTCCTCCTTCCCTCCTTCCCTCCTTTCCCCTTCCCCGGCCCTTCCACCCCCCTCCTTCCTTCCTCCCCCCTCCTTCCGTCCTTCCCTCCCCCTATAATCACAGGCGAGACCCTCGTGGACCTCCGCCATGCCTACCTGGACGAGCGGCCGAC
>BOPN01002889.1:5000-10000 GCA_017312705.2 Penaeus japonicus | reverse complement strand
AAATGCATAAATGAGAATGAATAAGGCCACAGTGCAAGGCGTGCCCGTTTCGATCCTACATCTTCATCAAATTTATTAATCCTGATGAAGATGCAGCATCCGTGCGCTAACCGCACATCCTACGCTGTAGAATTCTCATTCACACAATCTCTACGCTCGTCACAATGAACACCGTCAGCCATATATAGGAGACACAGGCCGGAGTGCAAAAGAGAGTGCATGGAATTACAACACCGAGAACACAATTATTCTTCATAACAATATATATATATACATATATATATATATATATATATATATATATATGTGTGTGTGTGTGTGTGTGTGTGTGTGTGTGTGTGTATCCAAGAAGCTTCACATAAGAGCAACACGTACTTCGCCATATATTGCGTTACGAGGAAGCGACCAATCTTGACACAGTGAATAAGTTGCAGCAAAGACGGACAAGCAGACAGCGCCCGGAAGTTTCATAAAGGACTAAACAAGCAAAAAGAGGCATGGACATACGTGAGACACATTCTCGCAGAATTTAATATCATGTCAGCTGTTTTGAATATTCCGTGGTCGGTTTTTTTGCTTTATTTTGCTTTGTTTTCAAAGATATTCTTCGGACAGACGAAGGCTACAAGAGTGAGTTGTCTATGTCTTTTCGAAAATCATTTGCATAATAACTGTTCTCGAGGAAGGCTTTGTGTTTGAGACGACAGACAAACCTAAGTCAATTTGCGAAACAGTTCCTCGATCTATGTAAATTTATTGCTGAATCTTATGCATCAAACGCTTAAATATAACAAGACCAAATTGGAATTGTGTTGTTTTAAATTATCCCCCATTCACTCACTCATGCAACTGTGATATCCATTTAAGCTGATATACATTTTCCCCTGGTAACCGAGAATGCACTTGCAATGACATTTCAAGCTCTTAAACTCATAATCTCCACATGAATAACCATTTACAAAAGCAAACTTCTGGTTAGTCTGTCTACATCTTTAGCTAACAATTTACCTGTGTTTATAAATGTATATATTTACATACATATATATATGTGTGTATGTATATATACAAGCATATATATATATATATATATATATATATATATATATATATATATATATATATATATATATATATATATATATATATATATATGTGTGTGTGTGTGTGTGTGTGTGTGTGTGTGTGTGTGTGTGTGCGTGTGTCTGTGTGTGTGTGTGTGTGTGTGTGTGTGTGTGTGTGTGTGTGTGTGTGTGTATGTGTATGTGTGTGTATGTGTATGTGTATGTGTGCGTGTGTGTGTGTGTGTGTGTGTGTGTGTGTGTGTGTGTGTGTGTGTGTGTGTGTGTGAGTGTGTGTGTCTGTTTGTGTAGGCTAGCGCTTGTCTGCAACTTTACCAACTGACATAACCGACGAAACGGACGATGGAGCAAGAGAGGCGCCACGTGTTCCGTGTGTCTAAACTAAACCTAACTAATAATTTCAGCCTCACACGTAAGCCTAATCCTACAGAGCATCACATCTACATTGGCCCTGCTTGCGTGGGGTTCAGTATGTATGTGCGTGCTGTTCTAAATCATCTTTAAAATATGATAACAGCATTAAAATATATAAAACTTTTTTTTTTCTTTTTTTTTCTTTTTTTTTTACAACTGAACGTTATTTTTGCCTTGTTGCATTTGTTTTAATGGTCTCTTGCAATAGCATTTCTGATTACGGTCTGTGTTGCCTGGCAGATGTATTGCATCACAGCTATGCATGCACAAGGGCTAAATGCTAATTCTAATTTATCTATTTTTTTCAAGGTAGATGTTAATCCCCCCCAAACTTATATTTCTTTATTATCTTCAAATTTGCAGCTGCTTCGCTATTTGCATCCAATAACTGTCTGTCTGTCAACGCATTCCACTGGTATTAAATTCAAGAAAAAGATGGAACTTGTCCATCTCTTAAATCAACAGATATACTGCCCTTTTTGTCCATAGAGAATATTGTGTGATATAAAACTAAGTGTAAACTGTCTTGAACAGAGTTGCCAGATGTGCTGATAAATACAATTGCATTGCCACGCCTCGTATAAGGTGGCCTGTGTGCAGCTTAAATGTGTGTGTTTTTTTTCTTTCTTTCTTTTAATGTAGGGTTAAGGCCAATACTAATACATAACACCATTTTATTAACAACACTAAAATGTTCCCCGTCACACTACTAGAATTAACCATATTTTTGGCATAATGTGTGAATATATATATATATAGATATATTTAAATCGATATATCTCAGTTTTAGTAGAAAACATGGTAGTCTAAGACAAGTAGATCAACGAATGAAATTATGTCATACTTCAAGATCGCCCTTCTGAATCCCGTACTCCCCCCACCCCCCCACCCCACGCCCACCCTTGTCCTTTTAAAACTCTTTCTTGCACTCCAGCTTTCGCGAAATACTTCCTGTCCAATCTCTAATGACGTTAGTATTCGCAATGTTCAAGTCCTTCTCTAGTTTCTCTGAGACTCTTTATCCTTCTTTGTTGGTATGTCAATTCCACTTTCTTTGTAATGTATACATACACACACACACACACACACACACACACACACACACACACACACACACACACACACACACACACACACACACACACATGTACTCTAAATCTCATAACGATAACATTTTTTAACTCTAAACGAGACATCTTATATTCAACATTTGAAACGTCCATCAGCTCTTGTATCTTGGCATCTTTTTTTTTTTTTTTTTTTTTTTTTTTTTTTTTTTTTTTTTTGTCTATTACAACTGGTATACGATGTCTAGTATACTTTTACCTTTTCTAAACAAGGACCCTTCAATATATTTTATTGGTACTACATGTTGAATGCTATTGTAAGTGGCGTTTTTTTTATATATCATATTGATATAAACATGTTCATGAATTTATAAATAAATAAAAAAATCATTACATTATAACAAACATTCTTACTCTTTATTTCAACAAAGTACGCTCATATATCAGTTCAATTCCCTTATTGGAAGACACAACCAACTCTACATTCCAGTTGTAATAACTGCCTTCATGCTGAACGAACCTTCTCTCTTCGCTTTTCCGCCTGCACCCTTTTCTTCGTAGCCATGATATTTCTTTGCACTAAACACCCAACCCTTCCAACCCAACACCAACCTCTTCCTCCAACATCCCATCGACCCCCCGTCTCTATCCCTTCAACCTTCTTCAGCATCCGACAGCCCCGCCTCCAACAACCTCTACCTATCCGCGAGCACCCTCTGACTCCCTCCGCCTCTAAGAACTCCTCCGGTACCCACAGGTCTCCCTCAAGACGCGGTTCTTCCTTGAGTGAGCAGGCAGAGAACGAGGTGTATCAGCTATCCCGATCTTACCCCCACTCGCTGCCCCAGTCACGCCGTTCCTCCGTGGCTTACCAGTCGTCCTCTAGCCCTGAGTTCAAGGGTGAGTGTCAATGGCCCTGTTTGTTTTTTCGTAATTATTCTCGCGCTGACATGCAGGGTTTCTTAAGGCGGTCTCCAAGAGCTGGCTGATGGCACTGTAAGATCAAGGCTTCTGCTGAGCGATGAAGAGGGACCTCTCGGGGTGTAGTGTGGCGGAGGAGGACACGAGGAGGGCGTTCAGTGGTCGAGGAACCTCCTGGTTGTGCTTTTACTATTTTTACTATTCCGGGCAATCGTAGGGTCTAGAGTGATGAATGTCTTTCAGTGATGGAGTGATGAAGACCTTTCAAATGTGATGATTGAGTGGGTAAGAACATCATTTGATTTCATTTTTTTTAACCATACTGTCGATCCATCTCTCTTCAGGCTGCGTCGACAAAAGCACTTTTATAGAATATGCACATGATTGCCATAGTTAATGCACGTAGAGTTATTGCACACAACCTATCTATCATGCGGTATCATTATTCATTGCTCTCACCCAATTCTCGTTCATTTCCTTCTCTCACGTTATCTTTTATACATTTTCTCTTGTTATCCCAGCGTTATTCATCTCGCCTGTTTTGTGCCCTTTCTCTCTCCCTATCCTTTATGTCTTGAAAGTATGACAGTGTTTATATACTCAGTATATTTACATCCTCGTCTTCTCACCACCACTCAACGTCGCCACTATGTGAACCATCAGTTTCATCTCTTGTATCCGAAACACGTGTCCATAGTCCCCCATTAACAAGTGTTTCGGAGGAAAGAACCGAAACTAGCGGTTCGCACATTGGCGTCTCTGAGCGATGAAGGTGAAATTGGGAGGGACTGTACCTTCCCACTGACGGTGCTTTTATGTCCCTTTACCCTTTATTCTTTCAATGCCCATTACTACCCAGCCAAAATACCTACTTTGATGCGAGTCCTCTGTCCATCCGCCATTATCATCCCATAACTTCAGCCATCACGACCCGTGCACATAGAGCTTTCTGCACACTAGGTCAAAGAGAATATTTAGCTAAAAATAGATATAAAGGTTAAGTGTTAAGCAACGGATCACAGTAGGTTTGTCAAGTGCATGCAGTTGAAAGCAATTTACTGCAGAATAATCTAACAAAATGCCGAACTAAACAAGCGATGTGCTAGACGCATGATGCAAGATTCAGAAGCGGACGGGTCCTTGGATCTGAAATCAGTAGAGGGGCTACGTAGCATGCACTCGTTGGCTAATGTAGATATTCTTAGCAGGTGCCTAAATCACAGATTCAAATAGATATGTTGTGGAAATCGAGCATGACAAGCTATGGAAAGGCTGCGAAAAGTATGTAGTGCCTGTACGAAAAACCTCAGGCCACTTTTGCATTACCCTCCACTTCTTTGAAATCTTTCATGTCACAAACTTTATTATGTTTGTTTTGGTAAGAGCAAGTTATGGTAAGAGGGTGACCAGCAGTGGCTTGTGGTATATAGCTTAAAGGTGTCGACGTTCGTTAGAAGCCTAGTGAGCTTAAGTTATGTAGGTTTTCATCATAAGGACAATTAGGACTGTGGTGCTCTAT
>BOPN01002888.1:180000-185989 GCA_017312705.2 Penaeus japonicus | reverse complement strand
ACCAGCCTCCACTACCACTGAAGTCCTGCCATCCACATCAACCTCCACTACTACCAAAGACCTACCATCCACATCAACCTCCACTACCACCAAAGACCTACCATCCACATCAACCTCCACTACCACCAAAGACCTACCATCCACATCAACCTCCACTACCACCAAAGACCTACCATCCACATCAACCTCCACTACCACCAAAGACCTACCATCCACATCAACCTCCACTACCACCAAAGACCTACCATCCACACCAGCCTCCACTACCACTGAAGTCCTACCATCCACATCAACCTCCACTACCACCAAAGACCTACCATCCACACCAGCCTCCACTACCACTGAAGTCCTATCATCCACATCAACTTCCACTACCACGAAAGACCTACCATCCACACCAGTCTCCACTGCCAAACTTCTACCATCCACACCAGCCTCCACTACCACTGAAGTCCTATCATCCACATCAACTTCCACTACCACCAAAGACTTACCATCCACACCACTCTCCACTACATCTACTCCGCTCTCAACCTCCACTGCCACCAAAGACCTACCATCCACACCAGTCTCCACTGCCAAACTTCTACCATCGACATCAGTCTCCACTACCACACCAGAATATACTTCCTATGCAGCCCCAACAACTACTTCAATTTCAACAACCATTTCAGCCTCCACTGCCACTGAAGCCACAACAACCACTCAAGGACCAACAACATTGAAATCTAGTTCCTGTAAGTTGTTGTTTTTAAATCTTTTTCGTCGCTTATTCATTTACTATCACCCTCCACCACGTACTGCATGTACATTGTTACTTGACTTTGAATGTTTACTTAATAAATGATGTAGATAGTTACTGTTATAGATATTCCCTATGCTTGCACTTAAGATTAATATTACTGAGAATAATAAAAGAAAATGACAGTATTTGGGATGAGGCATTGCAAACTTGAATCTCTGCGAACACTTCAAGGTCCACTACCACTGAAATACCTAGAGCCACTTCAGCTGACACTGACACTGAAATACCAACGGCCACTTCAGGCTTTACTACCACTGAAGCCACTTCAGGTTCCGCTACCACTGAAACACCTTAGAAACACCAACAGCCATTTCAGACTCCACAAAAAAAAAAAAAAAAAAAAAAAAAATGCATCCTTCACTACCACTTAAGCAAGCAAGAATTTCTGCCCCTGACATCCACTTCAACATATGCTACTACTTCAGCTTCCATGACAACCACTGGAGCTCCATCTAATTCAACTTATACCACCACTGTGGACCCAACAACAACTGAAGCTGTGATAACCACAGCCAATGAAGTTTCAACAACCACAGCTGATGACCCAACAGCCATTCAAGCTGCGACATCCATTTCAGCCCCTAATATTACTGAAGCCCCGACTACAACAGAGGCCTTGCCAATCACTAAAGTCACAACAACTACTGAAATTACCATAACCACTCTATAACTGAAGTTATGAGAACTACTCTACCTCAGAATAAGACTGAGGCCTTAGCAATTACTTCAACCCCAATATCCTATTGAGTAACGACAACCATTTCAGCTCTTACTAACAGTGAAGACCCAGCAAGTGTATATATACATACACACACACACACACACGTATATATATATATATATATATATATATATATATATATATATATATATATGTGTGTGTGTGTGTGTGTGTGTGTGTGTGTGTGTGTGTGTATATTCATACATACATACATACAAAAATACACACACTCATATATATATATATATATATATATATATATATATATATATATATATATATATATACATATGTATATATAATATGTTTATATATGTATATATATATATATATATATATATATATATATGAATACATATGTATACATATATGTATATATTATATGTTTATATATATGTATATATATATATATGAATACATATATATACATATATGTATACATATGTATATAAATATGCATATATATATAATATATATATATATATATATATATATATATATATATATATATATATACATATATGTGTGTGTGTGTGTTTATGTATATATACACATATACATGCATATATATGCATATATATGTATATGTATATATATATATATATATATATATATATATATATATATATATATATATATGTGTGTGTGTGTGTGTATATATATATATATATATATATATATATATAATATATATATATATATATATATATATATATATATATATATATATATATATATATACTGTACATATATAAGTACTGTATATAATAACAATATTTCATCGAACTGTAAAAAGAAAGCAAAATTGCTACATTCTTCATATGCTACTGCTGAAACCTCTGCTATCACTGAAGCTCCAACAGTTTCAGATTTCCTACCACTGAATCCCCCATTATGATTTTAGCCTCCATTACAATAACCCCTCTGAAGCTTTAATAGCTATAAAAATCCCCTAATATCATATCTGCATCCACTACCGTTGAAGCCCTAATAATTACTGTAGCCTTAACTGTAGCAACGATTACTTTAGCCAAGCTTATCAGTTCTTACCATCACTATAGCCTTGCCAACCGCTCTAGGCTTAATTACAAATTACATACCACCATTCACTATAGCCTGTGTTAAGGTAATCCCAACAACCTCTTCAAACTCCATTATCATTTTAGCCTTTGCCAATTCTACAACTACCATTTCAGACTCGACGACTGCTGAAGCTTTAACTACTACTCCGACGCAAGCCGCAACCACGACTACTATCCCCATCACTACGACTAGTTTCATTCCCTCTACAACTCTTACCTCCTACACTACTCTGGTCTCAACTTCCACTACCATGGAAACATCTGCTACGAGTAAAGATTCTACTACCCCATCAGCAACATCTACTCCGTTCTCTACAGCTTCTGAAAGGCCAGGTAGTACAGGTTAGTAAATGATTAGAAATGGATTTCGGTATGTTTTGGAGTTTGTCTCAGATAAATAATCCTATTTCCAAATGATTTATATAAATTATTTACCAAGCAAGTAAAATGAAGGTACAATCAACGAATCACAGTGATGATGGTGACAAAGCCTCAGCAACTACTGCAGCCTCTAGTACTATTCCTACTTCTGACAAAACAACAGTAGATTCTATTACTGAAATTACTACAGATACGACAGCCTTAACTATAGTGAATCCATTTTACAAGTACCACAAAAACATTACAAAAACATCTACATCTACTCCCCTCCTATCAATTGAAGCTTAAATACCATTGAGGATGATACCTCTACACAAGAAACCAATACCATGACCACAACTGAGGCAAATTCCCCTCTCCTCACACTATCTTGGTCGCTCCTGCTCTCATCCTCTCTTCTCCCTTCTCTTCTCACCTTATCTGATCTAGTTTCTACTAATGTTCCATTCTCCACTTCCACTTCAGTTTCCAGTACCACTCTATTCCATTCTGCCACTCCAACTAAACTGCCAAATCTAGTTTCTACTACCACTCTTCTTACATCAGTGTTCCTATTTCCACTGCAGCCTCTGCTACTGGTACCTCTGAACTCTTTAATCTCCATTATATCCGAAGCCTTTGCAACTACTCAGTCCTCTGCATTCGGAATAATAATGATATGGCAACATATGTAGCCACACCCAGCTAAGGAACTACAACTTTACCCACTCAATCTTTCATCAACATTCCATTGTCCTTTCGTGTTCAGTAACCACTTCTTCCTTCTTTCCCTCCCCAGCCTCTACAAATGGTAACGCAAGCTCTACAAGCTTCATTACCACAACGTTGTCAGTTCTAAGTACAACCACTCAACTCTCTACAGGTATTTATATGTAGTTCTAAAATGTATTGTGATGAACAACTGAGGATGATGAATTATATAACTTTTTTTTCTCTCCTCTTGCCAGAATAAACATTTCTCTTGAGGAATTCTATATATTTTCCTTCGAGTTACCTCATCAGCCTGCTACATACTTTTTTGTCTCCATCACCACATCGCCCCCCCCCCTCCTCCCTCCACCACTATATCCTAGTCAAGTCAGAAACCAGCAATTACTGGTCTCTTGGCTTTCTCAGCAATAATACACCCTTTGACACATTTAGATTACCCTTTGGAATCATTCTCCTGCCTAACTACCTCTTCTAGTAACCAATACCATACATTAAAGTGTGAAATACCATACACTCATTGCCAATATAGTGGATCTGAAGCACCGAATTAATATCAACTGAACTTGAAGCTTCTAGCATAACACCGTTTCTCGTTTTATATCAGCACTTCAATTAGACACCGTAACAACATTTCCCCTCTCAAGTACAAACCAAAATTATATTATCTTAAAACACATTCCTTCCAATACCTGTTCCAAGTGCTTGAAAAAATATTAATAGCTTCAGTCGGTTCAAAACACTAAAACCTTCAACGCATTCCACGTTTCCCTTTACAGGCTGTGTCTTTAATGGAGTCACATACGGAGAGGGAGCCTCCATCCCTGATCAGTGCTACGAGGTTGTCTGCTCAGGAGGACAGTGGAAAGACCAAGGATTAAATGCGGGAGACTGTAAGTAGATGAATGTTTTCTAAGCTCATGTGCCGAGAAAGAAAGATTCTGCAGATAAAAGAAAATTAGCCAGTAGTTAGAATACTGTACATCAAAAGTAATCACTTACCCATCGCCCTTCCAGGTAATAGGTGTGCGATATATTTGGATCCTCATATAACAACATTCGATAAGGAAATGTTCACACTGACCACACTGTGCAACTACTCGCTTGTGCAACCAGGATTTAGTCCATTTCCGGACTTCGCTGTTTATACACAGTTTGAGTAAGTTCTGAGAAAGGTTCTTCGTGTTTATGCATCTACATATCTCTAATTGGAAATTTTACATCTTCTCTTCTTTTTTTGAAAATCCTTTGTATTCCAGATCCTGCTACCGGGCTTCTTGCTTAGACCATATTACGTTTAAGGATAATGCCAACACTGTAATATCAGGTGATATTAGTGACAGTCTGGGTGATATGACGGTAAGCGACCGTCGATAAGTTTGTTTGTTTTTTGTCATAACCATTATACTTTGCACGCAATATTCTTAATATTCACACACATATATATATGTATATATATATATATATATATATATATATATATATATATATATATATATATGTATATATATATACATACACACACACCCATATGTATATTTATACACATATATATGTATATATATGTATATATATATATATATATATATATATATATATATATATATATATACACACACACACACACACACACACACACATACATATATATATATATATATATATATATATATATATATATATACATATATATATATATATATATATATATATATATATATATACATATATATATGTATGTGTGTGTGTGTGTGTGTGTGTGAGTGCAAATCTGTTTATCTATATATATATCTATCAAACTATCTATATATTCATGTATGCATATTTATACAAATATGAATGTGCATGACTGATCTCTCCTTCAGATAAACGTGAACGGCGAGGATTACTCCATCCCGGACTACCCGAACCACGTGACGTCCGGCAGCACCCAGCACCCTGTCCTCGCATGGGGCTCAGGCTCGAAGATCAACCTTATCGGTTCCAGCAAAGTTGCAGTGAGTCGAAGTTCTCAGTTTTCAGGGGATGGCACCTCTAGCATGTACATGGCACTTTGTATACTTCTATGATCATCTTAGAAAAAAAAAAATATATATATATATAGAAGATAGATTTTTTTCTTTCTAACATGGTAGAATCCGACGACCATAACCAAGACCTTACAATATTTGTGGTAACAGTTGCAGATACACAGGAACGTCATGTTTGTCTTCATCCACGCGAGCGTAACAGGTCTTTATGGTCTCTGTGGCACTGAAGATGGATCCTCTGACTATGTCGAGCGCTCCGGGG
>BOPN01002888.1:145000-175000 GCA_017312705.2 Penaeus japonicus | reverse complement strand
CAACTACAGATGCAGCTACCACTACAACCCCATTCCCTTCAACAACTATAGAAGTAGCTACCACTACAACCCCATTCCCTTCAACAACTATAGAAGTAGCTACCACTACCACCCCATTCCCATCAACAACTATAGAAGCAACTGCCACTACAACCCCATTCCCATCATCAACTACAGATGCAACTACCACTACAACCCCATTCCCTTCAACAACTACAGATGCAGCTACCACTACAGTACTAATCCCATCAACAACTACAGAAACAGCTACCACTACATTAGTCCCATCAACAAAAACAGAAGAGGCTACCACTACAACATTAGTCCCATCAACAACAGAAGTAGTTACCACTACAACTCTAGTCACATCAACATCTACAGGAAGAGCTACTGTTACAACCCCATTCCCATCAACAACAACCCAACCAACTGTCACTGCAACCCCATTCCTTTCAACAACTAAAGGTGCAGCTACCACTACAACCACATTCTCATCAACAACTACAGAAACAGCAATCACAACAATATTAGTCCCATCAACAATAACAGAAGCAACTATCAGTACAACATTAGTCCCATCAACAACTACAGAAGTAGCTACCACTACAACCTCATTCCTTTCAACAACTATAGATGCAGCTACCACTACAAAATTAGTCCCATCATCAACTCCAGATGTAGCTACCACTACAACATTAGCCCCATTACCAACTCCAGAAGCAGCTACCACTATAACCCCATTCCCTTTAACTACTACATATGCAGGTACCACAACAACCTTATTCCAATCAACAAGTACACATGCAACTACCACTAGAACCCCATTCCCTTCAACAAAAACAGAAGCCACTACAAATACAACCTCTTTCTTGTCAACATCTAGAGAAGCAGGTACTACTACGACCCCATCATCATCTACTAAAGAAGCTCCATCTACAACCCATCTTCCATTATCAACAATTTCAGAAACAACATTCCCGTTCATATCAACATCTACTTTTTCAGCTACTACTACATCACCGAGAACCACTGCAGCATCTATCTCTACGACACAATTCCCTTCGACAAACACACAAGAAGCTAGCACTTCATCTTTAGTCTCATCAACAACAACGGAGGCACCTACCACTACCACATTAGTCCAATCAACAACGACAGAAGTAGATACCACTACAAAAATAATCCCATCAACAACTACAGAAGCAGCTGCCACTACAACATTAGTCCCACCAACAACTACAGAAGCAGCTGCCACTACAACAATAATCCCATCAACAACTACAGAAGCAGCTACCACTACAACAATAATCCAATCAACAACTACAGAAGCAGCTACCACTACAACATTAGTCCCATCAACAACTACAGAAGCAGCTGCCACTACAACATTAGTCCCATCAATAACAACAGAAGAATCTGCCACTACAACATTAGTCCCATCAACAACAACAGAAGCAGCTACCACTACAACATTAGTCCCATCAACAACAACAGAAGCAGCTACCACTACAACATTAGTCCCATCAACAACAACAGAAGCTGCTACCACTACAACATTAGTCCCATCAACAACAGAAGCAGCTACCACTACAACATTAGTCCCATCAACAACAACAGAAGAATCTGCCACTACAACATTAGTCCCATCAACAACAACAGAAGAATCTGCCACTACAACATTAGTCCCATCAACAACAACAGAAACAGCTACCACTACAACATTAGTCCCATCAACAACACCAGAAGCAGCTACCACTACAACAATAGTCCCACCACCAACAACAGAAGCAGGTACCACTACAACATTAATCCTATCAACAACAGAAGCAGCTGCTACTACAACAATAGTGCCACCAACAACAACAGAAGCAGCTACCACTACAACATCAGTCCCATCAACAACAGAAGCAGCTATCACTACAACATTAATCCCATCAACAACAACAGAAGAATCTACCACTACAACATCAGTCCCATCAACAACAGAAGCAGCTATCACTACAGCATTAATCCCATCAACAACTACAGAAGCAGTTACCACTACAACACTAGTCCCATCAACAACAATAGAAGAAGCTACCACTACAACAATAGTCCCACCAACAACAACAGAAGCAGTTGCCACTACAATAATAGTCCCACCAACAACAACAGAAGCAGCTGCCACTACAACAATAGTCCCATCAACAACAACAGAAGCAGGTACCACTACAACAATAGTCCCACCAACAACAACAGAAGCAGTTGCCACTACAACATTAGTCCCATCAACAACAACAGAAGCAGCTACCACTACAACATCAGTCCCATCATCAACAACAGAAGCAGCTACCACTACAACATCAGTCCCATCAACAACAACATATGCAGCTGCCACTACAACATTATCCCCATCAACAACAACAGAAGCAGTTGCCACTACAACAATAGTCCCACCAACAACAACAGAAGCAGCTGCCACTACAACATTAGTCCCATCAACAACAACAGAAGCAGCTACCACTACAACATCAGTCCCATCAACAACAGAAGCAGCTTCCTCTACAACATCAGTCCCATCAACAACAACAGATACAGCTGCCACTACAACATTAGTCCTATCAACAACAACAGAAGCAGCTACCACTACAACAATAGCCCCATCAACAACAGAAGCAAGTACCACTACAACATTAGTCCCATCAACAACAGAAGCAGCTACCATTACAACACTAGTCCCATCAACAACAGAAGCAGCTACCACTACAACATTAGTCCCATCAACAACAACAGAAGCAGCTACCACTACAACATTAGTCCCATCAACAACAACAGAAGAAGCTACCACTACAACACTAGTCCCATCAACAACAACAGAAGCAGCTACCACTACAACACTAGTCCCATCAACAACAGAAGCAGCTACCACTACAATTTTAGTCCCATCAACAACAGAAGCAGCTACCACTACAACTTTAGTCCCATCAACAACAGAAGCAGCTACCACTACAATTTTAGTCCCATCAACAACAGAAGCAGCTACCACTACAATTTTAGTCCCATCAACAACAGAAGCAGCTACCACTACAATTTTAGTCCCATCAACAACAGAAGCAGCTACATCTACAACATTAGTCCCATCAACAACAACAGAAGCAGCAACCACTACAACATTAGTCCCATCAACAACAACAGAAGCAGCAACCACTACAACATTAGTCCAATCAACAACATCAGAAGCAGCTACAACTACAACACTAGTCCCACCAACAACAAAAGAAGCAACTACCACTACAACATTAGTTCCATTAACAACAACAGAAGCAGTTGCCACTACAACAATAGGCCCACCAACAACAACAGAAGCAGTTGCCACTACAACAATAGTCCCACCAACAACAACAGAAGCAGCTACCACTACAACATTAATCCCATCAACAACAACAGAAGCAGCTACCACTACAACATCAGTCGCACCAACAACAACAGAAGCAGCTACCACTACAACATCAGTCCCATCAACAACAACAGAAGCAGTTGCAACTACAACAATAGTCCCACCAACAACAACAGAAGCAGCTACCACTACAACATCATTCCCATCAACAACAACAGAAGCAGTTGCCACTACAACAATAGTCCCACCAACAACAACAGAAGCAGGTACCACTACAACAATAGTCCCACCAACAACAGCAGAAGCAGCTACCACTACAACATTAGTCCCATCAACAACAACAGAAGCAGCTACCACTACAACATTAGTCCCATCAACAACAACAGAAGCAGCTACCACTACAACACTAGTCCCATCAACAACAGAAGCAGTTCCCACTACAACAATAGTCCCACCAACAACAACAGAAGCAGCTACCACTACAACATCAGTCCCATCAACAACAACATATGCAGCTACCACTACAACATTAGTCCCATCAACAACAACAGAAGCAGCTACTACTACAACACTAGCCCCATCAACAACAGAAACAGGTACCACTACAACATTAGTCCCATCAACAACAACAGAAGCAGCTACCACTACAACATTAGTCCCATTAACAACAACAGAAGCAGCTACCACTAAAACATCAGTCCCATCAACAACAACATATGCAGCTGCCACTACAACATTATTCCCATCAACAACAGCAGAAGCAGTTGCCACTACAACAATAGTCCCACCAACAACAACAGAAGCAGCTGCCACTACAACATTAGTCCCATCAACAACACCAGAAGCAGCTACTACTACAACATCAGTCCCATCAACAACAGAAGCAGCTACCACTACAACATCAGTCCTTTCAACAACAACAGAAGCAGCTGCCACTACAACATTAGTCCCATCAACAACAACAGAAGCAGCTACCACTACAACACTAGCCCCATCAACAACAGAAGCAGGTACCACTACAACATTAGTCCCATCAACAACAACAGAAGCAGCTACCACTACAATTTTAGTCCCATCAACAACAGAAGCAGCTACCACTACAACATCAGTCCCATCAACAACAACAGATGCAGCTACCACTACAACATTAGTCCCATCAACAACAATAGAAGAAGCTACCACTACAACATCAGTCGCACCAACAACAACAGAAGCAGCTACCACTACAACATCAGGCCCATCAACAACAACAGAAGTAGTTGCCACTACAACAATAGTCCCACCACCAACAACAGAAGCAACTACCACTACAACATCAGTCCCATCAACAACAACAGAAGCAGTTGCCACTACAACAATAGTCCCACCAACAACAACAGAAGCAGTTACCACTACAACAATAGTCCCACCAACAACAGCAGAAGCAGCTACCACTACAACATTAGTCCCATCAACAACAACAGAAGCAGCTACCACTACAACATTAGTCCCATCAACAACAACAGAAGCAGCTACCACTACAACACTAGTCCCATCAACAACAGAAGCAGTTGCCACTACAACAATAGTCCCACCACCAACAACAGAAGCAGCTACCACTACAACATCAGTCCCATCAACAACAACATATGCAACTACCACTACAACATTAGTCCCATCAACAACAACAGAAGCAGCTACTACTACAACACTAGCCCCATCAACAACAGAAACAGGTACCACTACAACATTAGTCCCATCAACAACAACAGAAGCAGCTACCACTACAACATTAGTCCCATTAACAACAACAGAAGCAGCTACCACTACAACATCAGTCCCATCAACAACAACATATGCAGCTGCCACTACAACATTATTCCCATCAACAACAACAGAAGCAGTTGCCGCTACAACAATAGTCCCACCAACAACAACAGAAGCAGCTGCCACTACAACATTAGTCCCATCAACAACAACAGAAGCATCTACTACTACGACATCAGTCCCATCAACAACAGAAGCAGCTACCACTACAACATCAGTCCTTTCAACAACAACAGAAGCAGCTGCCACTACAACATTAGTCCCATCAACAACAACAGAAGCAGCTACCACTACAACACTAGCCCCATCAACAACAGAAGCAGGTACCACTACAACATTAGTCCCATCAACAACAACAGAAGCAGCTACCACTGCAACACTAGTCCCATCAACAACAGAAGCAGCTACCACTACAATTTTAGTCCTATCAACAACAGAAGCAGCTACCACTATAACATCAGTCCCATCAACAACAACAGATGCAGCTGCCACTACAACATTAGTCCCATCAACAACAACAGAAGGAGCTACCACTACAACATTAGTCCCATCAACAACAACAGAAGCAGCTACCACTACAACACTAGTCCCATCAACAACAGAAGCAGCTACCACTACAATTTTAGTCCCATCAACAACAGAAGCAGCTACCACTACAACATTAGTCCCATCAACAACAACAGAAGCAGTTGCCACTACAACAATAGTCCCATCAACAACAACAGAAGCAGTTGCCACTACAACAATAGTCCCACCAACAACAACAGAAGCAGCTACCACTACAACATTAATTCCATCAACACAAACAGAAGCAGCTACCACTACAACATCAGTCGCACCAACAACAACAGAAGCAGTTACCACTACAACATCAGTCCCATCAACAACAACAGAAGCAGTTGCCACTACAACAATAGTCCCACCAACAACAACAGAAGCAGCTACCACTACAACATCATTCCCATCAACAACAACAGAAGCAGTTGCCACTACAACAATAGTCCCACCAACAACAACAGAAGCAGCTGCCACTACAACATCAGTCGCACCAACAACAACAGAAGCAGCTACCACTACAACATCAGTCCCATCAACAACAACATATGCAGCTGCCACTACAACATTATTCCCATCAACAACAACAGAAGCAGTTGCCACTACAACAATAGTCCCACCAACAACAACAGAAGCAGCTGCCACTACAACATTAGTCCCATCAACAACAACAGAAGCAGCTACCACTACAACATTAGTCCCATCAACAACAACAGAAGCAGCTACCACTACAACACTAGTCCCATCAACAACAACAGAAGCAGCTACCACTACAATTTTAGTCCCATCAACAACAGAAGCAGCTACCACTACAACATCAGTCCCATCAACAACAACAGATGCAGCTGCCACTACAACATTAGTCCCATCAACAACAACAGAAGCAGCTACCACTACAACACTAGCCCCATCAACAACAGAATCAGGTACCACTACAACATTAGTCCCATCAACAACAACAGAAGCAGCTACCACTACAACACTAGTCCCATCAACAACAGAAGCAGCTACCACTACAATTTTAGTCCCATCAACAACAGAAGCAGCTACCACTACAACATTAGTCCCATCAACAACACCAGAAGCAGCTACCACTAAAACATTAGTCCCATCAACAACAACAGAAGCAACTACCACTACAACACTAGTCCCATCAACAACAACAGAAGCAGCTACCACTACAACATCAGTCCAATCAACAACAACAGATGCAGCTACCACTACAACACTAGTCCCATCAACAACAGAAGCAGCTACCACAACAACATTAGTCCCATCAACAACAGAAGCAGCTACCACTACAACATCAGTCCCATCAACAACATATGCAGATACCACTACAACATTATTCCTATCAACAACAACAGAAGCAGTTGCCACTACAACAATAGTCCCACCAACAACAATAGAAGCAGCTGCCACTACAACATTAGTCCCATCAACAACAACAGAAGGAGCTACCACTACAACATTAGTCCCATCAACAACAACAGAAGCAGCTACCACTACAACATTAGTCCCATCAACAACAACAGAAGGAGCTACCACTACAACATTAGTCCCATCAACAACAACAGAAGCAGCTACCACTACAACAGTCCCATCAACAACAACAGAAGCAGTTGCCACTACAACAATAGTCCCACCAACAACAACAGAAGCAGCTACCACTACAACATCATTCCCATCAACAACAACAGAAGCAGTTGCCACTACAACAATAGTCCCACCAACAACAACAGAAGCAGTTGCCACTACAACAACAGTCCCACCAACAACAGCAGAAGCAACTACCACTACAACATTAGTCCCATCAACAACAACAGAAGGAGCTACCACTACAACATTAGTCCCATCAACAACAACAGAAGCAGCTACCACTACAACACAAGTCCCATCAACAACAGAAGCAGTTGCCACTACAACAATAGTCCCACCAACAACAACAGATGCAGCTACCACTACAACATTAGTCCCACCAACAACAACAGAAGCAGCTACTACTACAACACTAGCCCCATCAACAACAGAAACAGGTACCACTACAACATTAGTCCCATCAACAACAACAGAAGCAGCTACCACTACAACATTGGTCCCATTAACAACAACAGAAGCAGCTACCACTACAACATCAGTCCCATCAACAACAACATATGCAGCTGCCACTACAATATTATTCCAATCAACAACAACAGAAGCAGTTGCCACTACAACAATAGTCCCACCAACAACAACAGAAGCAGCTGCCACTACAACATTAGTCCCATCAACAACACCAGAAGCAGCTACTACTACGACATCAGTCCCATCAACAGCAGAAGCAGCTACCACTACAACATTAGTCCCATTAACAACAACAGAAGCAGCTACCACTGCAACACTAGTCCCATCAACAACAGAAGCAGCTACCACTACAACATTAGTCCCATCAACAACAACAGAAGCAGCTACCACTACAACATTAGTCCCATCAACAACAACAGAAGCAGCTACCACTACAATTTTAGTCCCATCAACAACAGAAGCAGCTACCACTACAACATCAGTCCCATCAACAACAACACATTTGTGCCACTACAACATTAGTCCCATCAACAACAACAGAAGCAGCTACCACTACAACATTAGTCCCATCAACAACAACAGAAGCAGCTACCACTACAACACTAGTCCCATCAACAACAGAAGCAGCTACCACTACAATTTTAGTCCCATCAACAACAGAAGCAGCTACCACTACAACATTAGTCCCATCAACAACAACAGAAGCAGCTACCACTACAACATCAGCCCCATCAACAACAACAGAAGCAGTTGCCACTACAACAATAGTCCCACCAACAACAACAGAAGCAGCTACCACTACAACATCATTCCCATCAACAACAACAGAAGCAGTTGCCACTACAACAATAGTCCCACCAACAACAACAGAAGCAACTGCCACTACAACATCATTCCCATCAACAACAACAGAAGCAGTTGCCACTACAACAATAGTCCCACCAACAACAACAGAAGCAGCTACCACTACAACATCATTCCCATCAACAACAACAGAAGCAGTTGCCACTACAACATTAGTCCCATCAACAACAACAGAAGCAGCTACCACTACAACATCAGCCCCATCAACAACAACAGAAGCAGTTGCCACTACAACAATAGTCCCACCAACAACAACAGAAGCAGCTACCACTACAACATCATTCCCATCAACAACAACAGAAGCAGTTGCCACTACAACAATAGTCCCACCAACAACAACAGAAGCAGTTGCCACTACAACAATAGTCCCACCAACAACAGCAGAAGCAGCTACCACTACAACATTAATCCCATCAACAACAACAGAAGCAGTTGCCACTACAACAATAGTCCCACCAACAACAACAGAAGCAGTTGCCACTACAACAATAGTCCTACCAACAACAGCAGAAGCAGCTACCACTACAACATTAATCCCATCAACAACAACAGAAGCAGCTACCACTACAACATTAGTCCCATCAACAACAACAGAAGCAGCTACCACTACAACACTAGTCCCATCAACAACAGAAGCAGTTGCCACTACAACAATAGTCCCACCAACAACAACAGAAGCAGCTACCACTACAACATCAGTCCCATCAACAACAACAGATGCAGCTACCACTACAACATCAGTCCCATCAACAACAACAGAAGCAGCTACTACTACAACACTAGCCCCATCAACAACAGAAACAGGTACCACTACAACATTAGTCCCATCAACAACAACAGAAGCAGCTACCACTACAACATTAGTCCCATTAACAACAACAGAAGCAGCTACCACTACAACATCAGTCCCATCAACAACAACATATGCAGCTGCCACTACAACATTATTCCCATCAACAACAACAGAAGCAGTTGCCACTACAACAATAGTCCCACCAACAACAACAGAAGCAGCTGCCACTACAACATTAGTCCCATCAACAACACCAGAAGCAGCTACTACTACGACATCAGTCCCATCAACAACAGAAGCAGCTACCACTACATCAATCCCATTAACAACAACAGAAGCAGCTGCCACTACAACATTAGTCCCATCAACAACAACAGAAGCAGCTACCACTACAACATTAGTCCCATCAACAACAGAAGCAGGTACCACTACAACATTAGTCCCATCAACAACAACAGAAGCAGCTACCACTGCAACACTAGTCCCATCAACAACAGAAGCAGCTACCACTACAATCTTAGTCCAATCAACAACAGAAGCAGCTACCACTACAACATCAGTCCCATCAACAACAACAGATGCAGCTGCCACTACAACATTAGTCCCATCAACAACAACAGAAGCAGCTACCACTACAACATTAGTCCCATCAACAACAACAGAAGCAGCTACCACTACTACACTAGTCCCATCAACGACAGAAGCAGCTACCACTACAATTTTAGTCCCATCAACAACAGAAGCAGCTACCACTACAACATTAGTCCCATCAACAACAACAGAAGCAGCTACCACTACAACATCATTCCCATCAACAACAACAGAAGCAGTTGCCACTACAACAATAGTCCCACCAACAACAACAGAAGCAGCTACCACTACAACATCATTCCCATCAACAACAACAGAAGCAGTTGCCACTACAACAATAGTCCCACCAACAACAACAGAAGCAGCTGCCACTACAACATCAGTCGCACCAACAACAACAGAAGCAGCTACCACTACAACATCAGTCCCATCAACAACAACAGAAGCAGTTGCCACTACAACAATAGTCCCACCAACAACAACAGAAGCAGCTACCACTACAACATTAATCCCATCAACAACAACAGAAGCAGCTACCACTACAACATCAGTCGCACCAACAACAACAGAAGCAGCTACCACTACAACATCAGTCCCATCAACAACAACAGAAGCAGTTTCCACTACAACAATAGTCCCACCAACAACAACAGAAGCAGCTACCACTACAACATCATTCCCATCAACAACAACAGAAGCAGTTGCCACTACAACAATAGTCCCACCAACAACAACAGAAGCAGTTGCCACTACAACAATAGTCCCACCAACAACAGCAGAAGCAGCTACCACTACAATATTAGTCCCATCAACAACAACAGAAGCAGCTACCACTACAACATTAGTCCCATCAACAACAACAGAAGCAGCTACCACTACAACACTAGTCCCATCAACAACAGAAGCAGTTGCCACTACAACAATAGTCCCACCAACAACAACAGAAGCAGCTACCACTACAACATCAGTCCCATTAATAACAACAGATGCAGCTGCCACAACAACATTAGTCCCATCAACAACAACAGAAGCAGCTACTACTAAAACACTAGCCCCATCAACAACAGAAACAGGTACCACTACAACATCAGTCCCTTCAACATCAACAGAAGCAGCTACCACTACAATTTTAGTCCCATCAACAACAACAGAAGCAGCTACCACTACAACATCAGTCCCATCAACAACATATGCAGCTGCCACTACAACATTATTCCTATCAACAACAACAGAAGCAGTTGCCACTACAACAATAGTCCCACCAACAACAACAGAAGCAGCTGCCACTACAACATTAGTCCCATCAACAACAACAGAAGCAGCTACTATTACAACATCAGTCCCATCAACAACAGAAGCAGCTACCACTACAACATCAGTCCCACCAACAACAACAGAAGCAGCTGCCACTACAACATTAGTCCCATCAACAACAACAGAAGCAGCTACCACTACAACACTAGCCCCATCAACAACAACAGAAGCAGCTGCCACTACAACATTAGTCCCATCAACAACAACAGAAGCAGCTACCACTACAACACTAGTCCCATCAACAACAGAAGCAGCTACCACTACAATTTTAGTCCCATCAACAAGAGAAGCAGCTACCACTACAACATCAGTCCCATCAACAACAACAGATGCAACTGCCATTACAACATTAGTCCCATCAACAACAACAGAAGCAGCTACCACTACAACACTAGTCCCATCAACAACAGAAGCAGCTACCACTACAATTCTAGTCCCATCAACAACAGAAGCAGCTACCACTACAACATCAGTCCCATCAACAACAACAGATGCAGCTGCCACTACAACATTAGTCCCATCAACAACAACAGAAGCAGCTACCACTACAACACTAGCCCCATCAACAACAGAATCAGGTACCACTACAACATTAGTCCCATCAACAACAACAGAAGCAGCTACCACTACAACACTAGTCCCATCAACAACAGAAGCAGCTACCACTACAATTTTAGTCCCATCAACAACAGAAGCAGCTACCATTACATTAGTCCCATCAACAACATCAGAAGCAGCTACCACTACAACATTAGTCCCATCAACAACAACAGAAGCAACTACCACTACAACCCTAGTCCCATCAACAACAAAAGCAGCTACCACTACAATTTCAGTCCCATCAACAACAGAAGCAGCTACCACTACAATTTTAGTCCCATCAACAACAGAAGCAGCTACCACTACAATTTTAGTCCCATCAACAACAGAAACAGCTACCACTACAATTTTAGTCCCATCAACAACAGAATTAGCTACATCTACAACATTAGTCCCATCCACAACAGAAGCAGCTACCACTACAACATTAGTCCCATCAACAACAGCAGAAGCAGCTACCACTACAACATTAGTCCCATCAACAACAACAGAAGCAGCTACCACTACAACACTAGTCCCACCAACAACAACAGCAGCAGCTACCACTAAAACATTAATTCCATTAACAACAACAGAAGAAGTTGCCACTACAACAATAGTCCCACAAACAACAACAGAAGCAGTTCCCACTACAACAATAGTCCCACCAACAACAACAGAAGCAGCTACCACTACAACATTAATCCAATCAACAACAACAGAAGCAGCTACCACTACAACATCAGTCGCACCAACAACAACAGAAGCAGCTACCACTACAACATCAGTCCCATCAACAACAACAGAAGCAGTTGCCACTACAACAATAGTCCCACCAACAACAACAGAAGCAGCTACCACTACAACATCAGTCCGAACAACAACAACAGAAGCAGTTGCCACTACAACAATAGTCCCACCAACAACAACAGAAGCAGTTGCCACTACAACATTAGTCCCATCAACAACAACAGAAGCAACTACCACTACAACATTAGTCCCATCAACAACAGAAGCAGCTACCACTACAACACTAGTCCCATCAACAACAGAAGCAGCTACCACTACAATTTTAGTCCCATTAACAACAGAAGCAGCTACCACTACAACATTAGTCCCATCAACAACAGAAGCAGCTACCACTACAATTTTAGTCCCATCAACAACAGAAGCAGCTACCACTACAATTTTAGTCCCATCAACAACAGAAGCAGCTACCACTACAATTTTAGTCCCATCAACAACAGAAGCAGCTACCACTACAACATTAGTCCCTTCAACAACAGAAGCAGCTACCACTACAACATCAGTCCCATCAACAACAACAGATGCAGCTGCCACTACAACATTAGTCCCATCAACAACAACAGAAGCAGCTATCACTACAACATTAGTCCCATCAACAACAACAGAAGCAGCTATCACTACAACACTAGTCCCATCAACAACAGAAGCAGGTACCACGACAATCTTAGTCCCATCAACAGAAGCAGGTACCACTACAACATTAGTCCCATCAACAATAACAGAAGACGTTGCCACTACAACAATAGTCCCACCAACAAAAACAGAATCAGCTGCCACAACAACATTAGTCCCATCAACAACAGAACCAGCTACCACTACAACATCAGTCGCACCAACAACAACAGAAGCAGCTACCACTACAACATCAGTCGCACCAACAACAAAAGAAGCAGCTACCACGACAACACTAGTCCCATCAACAACAGAAGAAACTGCCACTACAACATTAGATAAATTATCAACAACAGAAGCAGCTGTCACTACAACATTAGTCCCATCAACAACAACAGAAGGAGCTACCACTACAACATTAGTCCCATCAACAACAACAGAAGCAGCTACCACTACAACATTAGTCCCATCAACAACAACAGAAGCAGCTACTACTACAACATTAGTCCCATCAACAACAACAGAAACAGCTACCACTACAACATCAATCCCATCAACAACAGATGCAGCTGCCACTACAACATTAGTCCCATCAACAACAACAGAAGCAGCTACCACTACAACATCAGTCCCATCAACAACAAAAGCAGCTACCACTACAACATCAGTCCCATCAACAACAGAAGCAGTTGCCACTACAACATTAGTCCCATTATCAACAACCGAAGCAGCTACCACTACAATAACAGTCCAGTCAACAACAACAGAAGCAGCTACCACTACAACATTAGTCCAAACAACAACAGAAGAAACTGCCACTACAACATTAGATAAATTATCAACAACAGAAGCAGCTTTCACTACAACATTAGTCCCATCAACAACAACAGAAGCAGTTGCCACTACAACATCAGTCCCATCAACAACCGAAGCAGCTACCACTACAATAACAGTCCAGTCAACAACAACAGAAGAAACTGCCACTACAACATTAGTCCCATCAACAACAGAAGAAACTGCCACTACAACATTAGATAAATTATCAACAACAGAAGCAGCTTTCACTACAACATTAGTCCCATCAACAACAACAGAAGCAGCTACCACAACAACATTAGTCCCATCAACAACAGAAGCAGCTGCCACTACAACATTAGTCCCATCAACAACAGAAGCAGCTACCACTACAACATCAGTCCCATCAACAACAACAGAAGCAGCTGCCACTACAACATTAGTCCCATCAACAACAGAAGCAGCTACCACTACAACATCAGTCCCATCAACAACAACAGAAGCAGCTACCACAACAACATTAGTCCCATCAACAACAGAAGCAGCTACCACTACAACATTAGTCCCATCAACAACAGAAGCAGCTGCCACTACAACATCAGTCCCATCAACAACAACAGAAGCAGCTGCCACTACAACATTAATCCCATCAACAACAACAGAAGCAGCTACCACTACAACATCAGTCCCATCAACAACAACAGAAGCAGTTGCCACTACAACATTAGTCCCATCAACAACAGAAGCAGCTACCACTACATCAGTCCCACCAACAACAACAGAAGCAGCTGCCACTACAACATTAGTCCCATCAACAACAGAAGCAGCTGCCACTACAACATCAGTCCCATCAACAACAACAGAAGCAGCTGCCACTACAACATTAGTCCCATCAACAACAACAGAAGCAGCTGCCACTAAAACATCAGTCCCATCAACAACAACAGAAGCAGCTACCACTACATCAGTCCCATCAACAACAACAGAAGCAGCTACCACAACAACATTAGTCCCATCAACAACAGAAGCAGCTTCCACTACAACATTAGTCCCATCAACAACAGAAGCAGCTACCACTACAACATCAGTCCCATCAACAACAACAGAAGCAGCTGCCACTACAACATTAGTCCCATCAACAACAACAGAAGCAGCTGCCACTACAACATTAGTCCCATCAACAACAACAGAAGCAGCTACCACTACAACATCAGTCCCATCAACAACAACAGAAGCAGCTACCACTACAACATTAGTCCCATCAACAACAACAGAAGCAGCTACCACTACAATATCAGTCCCATCAACAACAGAAGCAGCTACCACTACAACATCAGTCCCATCAACAACAACAGAAGCAGCTGCCACTACATCATTAGTCCCATCAACAACAGCAGAAGCAGCTACCACTACAACATCAGTCCCATCAACAACAACAGAAGCAGCTACCACTACAACATTAGTCCCATCAACAACAGAAGCAGCTACCACTACAACATTAGTCCCATCAACAACAGAAGCAGCTGCCACTACAACATCAGTCCCATCAACAACAACAGAAGCAGCTACCACTACATCATTAGTCCCATCAACAACAGCAGAAGCAGCTACCACTACAACATCAGTCCCATCAACAACAACAGAAGCAGCTGCCACTACAACATTAGTCCCATCAACAACAACAGAAGCAGCTGCCACTACAACATTAGTCTCATCAACAACCGAAGCAGCTGCCACTACAACATTAGTCCCATCAACAACAACAGAAGAAACTGCCACTACAACATTAGTCCCATCAACAACAACAGAAGGATCTACCACTACAACATTAGTACCACCAACAACAGAAGCAGCTGCCACTACAACATTTGTCCCATCAACAACAGAAACAGCTGCCACTACAACATTAGTCCCATCAACAGAAGAAACAGCATCTGTCACTACAACATTAGTCCCATTATCAACAACAGAAGCACCTGCCACTACAACATTCGTCCCATCAACAACAAACGAAGCAGGTACCACTACAACATTAGTCCCATCAACAACAGAAACAGCTACTACTACAACATTAGTCCCATCAACAACAACAGAAGAAACTGCCACAACAACATTAGTCCAACCGACAACAACAGAAGTAGCTACCACTACAACATTAGTCCCACCAACAACAGAAGCAGCTACCACTACAACATCAGTCCCATCAACAACAGAAGCAGCTTCCACTACAACATTAGTCCCATCAACAACAGAAGCAGCTACCACTACAACATCAGTCCCATCAACAACAACAGAAGCAGCTGCCACTACAACATTAGTCCCATCAACAACAACAGAAGCAGCTGCCACTACAACATTAGTCCCACCAACAACAACAGAAGCAGCTACCACTACAACATTAGTTCCATCAACAACAACAGAAGCAGCTACCACTACAACATCAGTCCCATCAACAACAGAAGCAGCTACCACAACAACATTAGTCCCATCAACAACAACAGAAGCAGCTACCACTACAACACTAGTCCCATCAACAACAGAAGCAGCTACCACAACAACATTAGTCCCATCAACAACAACAGAAGCAGCTACCACAACAGCGTTAGTCCCACCAACAACAACAGAAGAAGCTGCCACTACAACATTAATCCCATCAACAACAACAGAAGCAGCTACCACTACAACATTAGTCCCACCAACAACAACAGAAGCAGCTACCACTACAACACTAGTCCCATCAACAACAGAAGCAGCTACCACAACAACATTAGTCCCATCAACAACAACGGAAGCAACTGCCACTACAACATTAGTCCCATCAACAACTGAAGCAGCTACCACTACAACATTCGTCCCATCAACAACAACAGAAGCAGCTAGCACTACAACACTAGTCCCATCAACAACAGAAGCAGGTACCACTACAACAATAGTCCCATCAACAACAACAAAAGCAGGTACCACTACAACATTAGTCCCATCAACAACAGAAACAGATACTACTACAACATTAGTCCCATCAACAACAACAGAAGAAACTGCCACAACAACATTAGTCCCATCAACAATTGAAGCAGCTACCACTACAACATCAGTCCCATTATCAACAACAGAAGCAGCTGCCACTACAACACTAGTCCCATCAACAACAACAGAAGCAGTTGCCACTACAACAATAGTCCCACCAATAACAACAGAAGCAGCTACCACTACAACATTAGTCCCATCAACAACAACCGAAGCAGCTACCAGTACAACACTAGTCCCATCAACAACAGAAGCAGGTACCACTACAATAATAGTCCCATCAACAACAACAAAAGCAGCTACCACTACAACATTAGTCCCATCAACAACAACAGAAGTAGCTACCACTACAACATTAGTCCAATCAACAACAACAGAAGCAGCTGCCACTACAACATCAGTCCCATTATCAACAACAGAAGCAGCTACCACTACAACTTTAGTCCCATCAACAGCAGAAGCAGCTACCACTACAACATTAGTCCCATCAACAACAGAAGCAGCTGCCACTACAACATTAGTCCCATCAACAACAACAGAAGCAGCTACCACTACAACATTAGTCCCATCAACAACAATAGGAGAGGTTGCAACTTCAACATCAGTCCTATCAACAACAGAAGCAGTTACCACTACAGCAGTAGTCCCATCAACAACTACAGAATCAGATACCACTATGACATTAAGTCTATCAACAACAGATGCAGATACCACTACATCATTGGTCTCATCAACAACAAACGAAGCAGGTACCACTGCAACATTAGTCCCATCAACATCAGAAGCAGCTACCACTACAACATTAATCCCATCAACAAGAGGAGAGGCTACCACTACAACAATAGTCCCATCAATAACTCCAGAAGGAGATACAACTGCAACATTAGTTCTATCATCAACAACAGAAGAAATTACCACTACAACATTAGTCCCATCAACAGCTACCATTACAACCCCATTCCCATCAACAACCACAGAAGCAGCTACCACTCCATCCCAGTTCACATCAACTACTGAAGCAGCTACCACTACAATTTCACTCCCATCAACAACTATAGATGTAGTTACAACTACAACCCCATTCCTATCAACTTCAACAGATGCTGCTACCACTACAACCCCATTCCCATCAACAACTACAGAGGCAACTACCACTACAACCCAACTCCCATCAACAACCACAGAAACAGTTACCACTACAACCCCATTCCCATCAACAACTACAGAGGCAACTACCACTACAACCCAACTCCCATCAACAACTACAGAAGCAGCTTCCACTACAGCCCCATTGCCATCAACAACCACAGAAACAGTTACCACTACAACCCTATTACCATCAACAACTACAGAAGCAACTACTGCTACAACCCAGTTCCCATCAACAACCACAGAAAAAGATACCACTACAACCCCATTCCCATCTACAGCTACAGATGCAGGTACTACTACAACCCGATTATTTTCAACAGCAACTGAACCAGTTACGACTACAACCCCATTCTCATCATCAACTACTCAACCAGATACCACTACAACCCCATTACCATCAACAACTACCGAAGCAGCTACCACTATAACCCCATTCCTATCAACAACATCAGCAGCTCCCACTACAACCCGTTATCCATCAACAACAACTGAAGGAGGTACCATTATCATAGATTCATCTATTACTAGTATTTCAGTTCGTGAAGTAAGTACTAACTTTACCACCTCTACTACTTCAGATATGATATGTACTTATGTAACCGAATCCTTTACTGTTGCAGGTACCACAACAACGTTGGCTCCCATACCAAGTACTGCTTCAGTTACAACAACTTCAATTCCTGAAACAAGTACTACCTTGGCTCCGACAACGTCTTTGGCACCTGAAACTATAACCACTACTATAACTTCATTTCCTGAAACTACTACCACTTTACCATCCACAACGACTTCAGTTCCTGAAATAAGTACGATAACTAGCACTTTAGCATCTACGACTTCGGTTCCTGAAACTACAACCATTTTAACATCAACAACGACTTCAGTTCTTGAAACTAGTACCAATTTACCATCAACGACTTCAATTCCGGAAACTAGTACAACTTCAACTTCAATAACTTCAGTTTCTGAAGCTACTACGACTTTAGCTTCAACAACGACTTCAGTTCCAGAAGCTACTACGACATTAGCTTCTACTACAACTTCAGTTCCTGAAATAAGGACCACTTTTGCTTCCACGACGATTTCAGTTCCTGGGACAAGTACCACTTTAGCATTTACAACGACTTCAGTTCCTGAAACAACTACCACTTTTACTTCCACAACGGCTTCAGTTCCTGAAAAAAGTACCACTTTTGTTTCAACAACGACTTATGTTCCTGAAACAACAACCACTTTCGCTTCCACAACGACATCAGTTCCTGAAACAAGTACCACTTTAGCCTCCACAACTTCAGTTCCTGAAACAAGTACCACTTTACCATCTACAATGACTTCAGCAACGGATACAAGTACCACTTTAGCTTTCACAACGACTTCAGTTCCTGAAACAAGTACCACCTCAGCTTCCACAACAACTTCAGTTCCTGAAACGAGTACCACTTTAGTTTCCCCGACGACCTCACTTCCTGAAACAAGTACCACTTTAGCTTCCAAAACGACTTCAGCTCCTGAAACGAGTACCACTTTACTTTCCACAACAACTTCAGCTCCTGAAACAATTACCACCTTGGCTTCTACAACAGTTCCTGAAACGAGTACCACTTCAGCACCCACAACGACTTCAGTTCATGAAACAAGTACCACTTCAGCTTCAACAACGTCTTCAGTTACTGCAACTACTACGACCTTAGTTTCCACGTCTTTCGTTCCTGAAACGAGTACCGCATTTGCTTCCACAACGAATTCAGCTCTTAAAACAAGTACCACTTTACTTTCTACGACGACTTCAGCTCCTGTATCAAGTACCACTTTACCTTCCGCAACGACTTCTGCTCCTGAAACAAGTACCACATTACCCTCCACAACGACTTCAGTTCCTGAAACTACGACCACTTTTACTTCCACAATGACTTCAGCTCCTGAAACAAGTACCACTTTAGTTTCAACTACTACTCCAGTTATTGAAACTACTACTACCGTAGCAGCAATAACGACATCAGTTCCTGAAACAAGTACTACTTTACCCTCCACAACGACTTCAGTTCCTGAAATAAGTACCACTTTATCATCCACAACGACTTCAATTCCTGAAACAAATACCCTCTCATCATCCACAACGGCTTCAATTCCTGAAACAACTACAAGATTCTCTTCCACAATGACTAAAACGATTACCACTTTACCATCTACAACACCGTCAGTTCCTGAAACAAGTACCACTTTACCATCCACAACGACTTCAGTTCCTGAAACTACTACCACTTTTGTTTCCAGTCAGACTTCAGTTTCTGACACAAGTACCACTTTCCCTTCCACAACGACTTTAGCTCCTGAAACAAGTACCACTTTACATTCCACAACAACTTCAGTCCCCGAAACAACCTCCAGTTTATCTATCACAACGGCTTCAGTTCCTGTAACAAGTACCATTTTTGCTTCCACAGCGACTTCAGATCCTGAAACAAGTACCACTTTAGCTTCCACAACGATTTCAGTTCCTGAAACAAGTACCAATTTCGCCTCCACAACGATTTCAGTTCCTGAAACAAGTACCGCTTTATCTTCCATAACGACTTCAGCTCCTGAAACAAGTACGACTTCAGTTCCTGAAAGAAGTACCACTTTCAAATCCACTACGAGTTCAGTTCCTGAAACAAGTACCACTTTTGATTCCACAACTTCTGCTCCTGAAACAAGTACCACATTAGCTTCCACAACGACTTCAGCTCCTGAAACAAGTACTACTTTAGCTTTTACGACGACCTCAGCTCTTGAAACAAGTACCACATTAACCTCCACAACGACTTCAGTTCCTGAAACAAGTACCACATTGACTTCCATAACGACTTTGGTTCCTGAAACGAGTACCACTTTGGCTTCCACATCGACTTTAGTTCCTGAAACAAGTACTGCTTTACCTTCCACAACAACTTCAGTTCCTGAAACAAGTACCACTTTACCTTCAACGACAACTTCAGCTCCTGAAATAAGTACCACTTTACCTTCCACAACATTAGTTCCTGAAACCACTTCAGTTTCAACAACGTCTTTAGTTCCTATAACTACTACTACCTTAGTTTCCACAACGACTTTCGTTCCTGAAACGAGCACCACTTTAGCTTCCACAACGACTTTAATTCCTGAAACGAGTACCACTTTACCTTTTACGACGACTTCACTTCCTGAAACAAGTACTACATTAGCTTCCACTACGACTTCAGTTCCTGAAACGACGACTTCAGCTCCTGAAACAAGTACAACTTTACCTTCTACGACGACTTCACTTCCTGAAACAAGTACCACATTAGCTTCTACGACGACTTCACTTCCTGAAACAAGTACCACTTTAGCTTCTACAACGATTTTCATTCCTGAAACAAGTACCACTTTAGCTTCCACAACGACTACAATTCCTGAAACAAGTACCACATTACTTTCCACAACGACTTCAGTTCTTGAAACAAGTACTACATTACTTTCCACAACGACTTCAGTTCCTGAAACAAGTACAACTTTACCTTCTACGACGACTTCCGTTCCTGAAACAAGTACCACTTTACCATCCACAACGACTTCTGCTTCTGAAACAAGTACAACTTTACCATCCACAACGAATTCTGCTCCTGAAACAAGTACAACATTACCTTCTACGACGACTTCACTTCCTGAAACAAGTACTACATTAGCTTCCACAACGACTTCAGTTCCTGAAAGAAGTACCACATTAGCTTCCACTACGACTTCAGTTCCTGAAACGACGACTTCAGCTCCTGAAACAAGTACAACTTTACCTTCTACGACGACTTCACTTCCTGAAACAAGTACCACATTAGCTTCTACGACGACTTCACTTCCTGAAACAAGTACCACTTTAGCTTCTACAACGATTTTCATTCCTGAAACAAGTACCACTTTAGCTTCCACAACGACTACAATTCCTGAAACAAGTACCACATTACTTTCCACAACGACTTCAGTTCTTGAAACAAGTACTACATTACTTTCCACAACGACTTCAGTTCCTGAAACAAGTACAACTTTACCTTCTACGACGACTTCCGTTCCTGAAACAAGTACCACTTTACCATCCACAACGACTTCTGCTTCTGAAACAAGTACAACTTTACCATCCACAACGAATTCTGCTCCTGAAACAAGTACAACATTACCTTCTACGACGACTTCACTTCCTGAAACAAGTACTACATTAGCTTCCACAACGACTTCAGTTCCTGAAAGAAGTACCACATTAGCTTCCACAACGACTTCAGTTCCTGAAACAAGTACAACATTACCTTCTACGACGACTTCACTTCCTGAAACAAGTACTACATTAGCTTCCACAACGACTTCCGTTCCTGAAACAAGTACCACTTTACCATCCACAACGACTTCCGTTCCTGAAACAAGTACCACTTTACCATCCACAACGACTTCTGCTTCTGAAACAAGTACAACATTAGCTTCCACAACGATTTCAGTTACTGAAACAAGTACCACATTAGCTTCCACAACGACTTCAGTTCCTGAAACAAGTACCACTTTAACTTCCACAACGACTACAGTTCCTGAAACAAGTACCACTTTACCTTCTACGACGACTTCAGTTCCTGAAACAAGTACCACTTTAGCTTCCACGACGACTTCCGTTCCTGAAACAAGTACAACTTTACCATCCACAGCGACTTCTGCTCCTGAAACAAGTACAACATTACCTTCTACGACGACTTCACTTCCTGAAACAAGTACTACATTAGCTTCCACAACGACCTCAGTTCCTGAAAGTACCATATTAGCTTCCACAACGACTTCAGTTCCTGAAACAAGTACCACTTTACCATCCACAACGACTTCTGCTTCTGAAACAAGTACAACATTAGCTTCCACAACGATTTCAGTTCCTGAAACAAGTACCACATTAGCTGCCACAACGACTTCAGTTCCTAAAACAAGTACCACTTTAGCTTCCACAACGACTACAGTTCCTGAAACAAGTAACACATTAGCTTCCACAACGACTTCAGTTCCTGAAACAAGTACCACATTAGCTTCCACAACAACTTCAGTTCCTGAAACAAGTACCACATTAGCTTCCACAACGACTTCCGTTCCTGAAACAAGTACCACATTAGCTTCCACAACAACTTCAGTTCCTGAAACAAGTACCACATTAGCTTCCACAACGACTTCCGTTCCTGAAACAAGTACCACATTAGCTTCCACATTAAATTCGATTACTGAAACAAGTACCACTTTACCTTCTACGACGACTTCCGTTCCTGAAACAAGTACAACTTTACCATCCACAGCGACTTCTGCTCCTGAAACAAGTACTACTTTACCTTCCACGACGACTTCCGTTCCTGAAACAAGTACAACTTTACCATCCACAGCGACTTCTGCTCCTGAAACAAGTATCACTTTGCCTTCCACAACCACTTCAGTTCCTGAAACAAGTACCACTTTACCTTCTACGACGACTTCAGTTCCTGAAACAAGTACCACTTTAGCTTCCACGACGACTTCAGTTCCTGAAACAAGTACCACATTAGCTTCCACAACGACTTCAGTTCCTGAAACAAGTACCACTTTGCCTTCCACAACCACTTCAGTTCCTGAAACAAGTACCACTTTGCCTTCCACAACCACTTCAGTTCCTGAAACAAGTACCACTTTAGCTTCCACGACGACTTCAGTTCCTGAAACAAGTACCACATTAGCTTCCACAACGACTTCAGTTCCTGAAACAAGTACCACTTTACCTTCTACGACGACTTCTGCATCTGAAACAAGTACAACATTACCTTCCACAACGACTTCAGTTCCTGAAACAAGTATCACATTAGCTTCTACGACGACATCAGCTCCTGAAACAAGTACCACTTTAGCTTCCACAACGACTTCAGTTCCTGAAACAAGTACCACATTAGCTTCCACAACGACTTCAGTTCCTGAAACAAGTCCCACTTTACCTTCTACGACGACTTCTGCATCTGAAACAAGTACAACATTACCTTCCACAACGACTTCAGTTCCTGAAACAAGTACTACTTTAGCTTCCACAACGATTTTCGTTCCTGAAACAAGCACCACTTTAGCTTCCACAACGACTACAGTTCCTGAAACAAGTACCACATTAGCTTCCACAACGGCTTCAGTTCCTGAAACAAGTACCACATTAGCTTCCACAGCAACTTCAGTTCCTGAAATAAGTACCACTTTAGCTTCCACAACGACTTCAGTTCCTGAAACAAGTACCACTTTACCTTCTACGACGACTTCTTCTGAAACAAGTACAACTTTACCTTCCACAGCGACTTCTGCTCCTGAAACAAGTACAACATTACCTTCTACGACGGCTTCACTTCCTGAAACAAGTACTACATTAGCTTCCACAACGACTTCAGCTCCTGAAACAAGTAACACTTTACCTTCCACAACAACTTCAGTTCCTGAAACAAGTACCACTTTACCTTCCACAACGACTTCAGTTCCTGAAACTTCTGCTACCTTTGTGTATACGACGACTTCAGCTCCTGAAACAAGTACCACATTACCTTCTACGACGACTTCAGTTCTTGAAACAAGTACCACATTAGCTTCTACGACGACATCAGCTCCTGAAACAAGTACCACTTTAGCTTCCACAACGACTTCAGTTCCTGAAAGAAGTACCACATTAGCTTCCACAACAACCTCAGTTCCTGAAACAAGTACCACTTTAGCTTCCACAACGACTTCAGTTCCTGAAACAAGTACCACATTAGCTTCCACAACAACCTCAGTTCCTGAAACAAGTACCACATTAGCTTCCACAACGACTTCAGTTCCTGAAACAAGTACTACTTTACCTTCCACAACGATTTTCGTTCCTGAAACAAGTTCCACTTTAGCTTCCACAACGACTTCAGTTCCTGAAACAAGTACTACATTACCTTCCACGACGACTTCCGTTCCTGAAACAAGTACAACTTTACCATCCACAGCGACTTCTGCTCCTGAAACAAGTACCACTTTGCCTTCCACAACCACTTCAGTTCCTGAAACGAGTACCACTTTACCTTCTACGACGACTTCAGTTCCTGAAACAAGTACCACTTTACCTTCTTCGACGACTTCACTTCCTGAAATAAGTACCACTTTAGCTTCCACAACGACTTCAGTTCCTGAAACAAGTACCACTTTACCTTCTACGACGACTTCACTTCCTGAAACAAGTACGATATTAGCTTCTACGACGACATCAGCTCCTGAAACAAGTACCACTTTAGCTTCCACAACGACTTCAGTTCCTGAAAGAAGTACCACATTAGCTTCCACAACGACTTCAGTTCCTGAAACAAGTACCACTTTACCTTCTTCGACGACTTCACTTCCTGAAACAAGTACTACATTAGCTTCCACAACGACTTCAGTTCCTGAAAGAAGTACCACATTAGCTTCCACAACGACTTCAGTTCCTGAAACAAGTACCGCTTTATCTTCCATAACGACTTCAGTTCCTGAAACAAGTACCACTTTGCCTTCCACAACCACTTCAGTTCCTGAAACAAGTACCACTTTACCTTCTACGACGACTTCAGTTCCTGAAACAAGTACCACTTTACCTTCTTCGACGACTTCACTTCCTGAAATAAGTACCACTTTAGCTTCCACAACGACTTCAGTTCCTGAAACAAGTACCACTTTACCTTCTACGACGACTTCACTTCCTGAAACAAGTACGATATTAGCTTCTACGACGACATCAGCTCCTGAAACAAGTACCACTTTAGCTTCCACAACGACTTCAGTTCCTGAAAGAAGTACCACATTAGCTTCCACAACGACTTCAGTTCCTGAAACAAGTACCACTTTACCTTCTTCGACGACTTCACTTCCTGAAACAAGTACTACATTAGCTTCCACAACGACTTCAGTTCCTGAAAGAAGTACCACATTAGCTTCCACAACGACTTCAGTTCCTGAAACAAGTACCACTTTACCTTCTTCGACGACTTCAGTTCCTGAAACAAGTACAACATTAGCTTCCACAACGACTTCAGTTCCTGAAACAAGTACCACATTAACTTCCAAAACGACTTCAGTTTCTGAAACAAGTACCACATTAGCTTCCACAACGACTTCAGTTCCTGAAACAAGTACCACATTAACTTCCACAACGACTTCAGTTCCTGAAACAAGTACAACATTAGCTTCCACAACGACTTCAGTTCCTGAAACAAGTACCACATTAACTTCCAAAACGACTTCAGTTTCTGAAACAAGTACCACATTAGCTTCCACAACGACTTCAGTTCCTGAAACAAGTACCACATTAGCTTCCACATTAACTTCAGTTCCTGAAACAAGTACCACTTTACCTTCTACGACGACTTCAGTTCCTGAAACAAGTACTACTTTACCTTCCACGACGACTTCCGTTCCTGAAACAAGTACCACTTTACCTTCCACAACGACTTCAGCTCCTGAAACAAGTGCCACTTTACCTTCCACAACAACTTCAGTTCCTGGAACAAGTACCACTTTACCTTCCACAACAACCTCAGTTCCTGGAACCACTTCAGTTTCAACAACGTCTTTAGTTCCTATAACTACTACTACCTTAGTTTCCACAACGACTTTCGTTCCTGAAACGAGCACCACTTTAGCTTCCACAACGACTTTAATTCCTGAAACGAGTACCACTTTACCTTTTACCACATTAGCTTCCACAACGACTTCAGTTCCTGAAACTTCTACTACCTTAGTGTCTACAACGTCTTCAGCTCCTGAAACAAGTACAACTTTACCTTCTACGACGACATCAGCTCCTGAAACAAGTACCACATTAGCTTCCACAACGACTTCAGTTCCTGAAACAAGTACCACATTAGCTTCTACGACGACATCAGCTCCTGAAACAAGTACCACATTAGCTTCCACAACGACTTCAGTTACTGATACAAGTACCACATTAGCTTCCACAACGACTTCAGTTCCTGAAACAAGTACCACATTAACTTCCACAACAACTTCAGTTCCTGAAACAAGTACCACTTTACCTTCTACGACGACTTCAGTTCCTGAAACAAGTACCACACTAGCTTCAACAACGACATCAGTTCCTGAAACAAGTACCACTTTACCATCTACAGCGACTTCTGCTCCTGAAACAAGTACAACATTAGCTTCCACAACGACTTCAGTTCCTGAAACAAGTACCACTTTACCATCTACAGCGACTTCTGCTCCTGAAACAAGTACAACATTAGCTTCCACAACGACTTCAGTTCCTGAAACAAGTACTACTTTACCATCTACAACGACTTCAGTTCCTGAAACAAGTACCACTTTAGCTTCCACGACGACTTCAGCTCCTGAAATAAGTACCACACTAGCTTCAACAACGACATCAGTTCCTGAAACAAGTACCACTTTAGCTTCCACAACAACTTCAGTTCCTGAAACAAGTACCACATTAGCTTCTACGACGACTTCAGTTCCTGAAACAAGTACTACTTTACCTTCCACGACGACTTCAGTTCCTGAAACAAGTACCACTTTCAAATCCACAACGAGTTCAGTTCCTGAAACAAGTACTGCATTAGCTTCCACAATAACTTCAGTTCTTGAAACAAGTACCACTTTACCATCCACAACGACTTCAAGTCCTGAAATAAGTACCACTTTACCATCCACAACGACTTCAGGTCCTGAAACAAGTTCCATTTATGCCTCCACTTCAGTTCCTGAAACAAGTACCAATTTATCGTTCACAACGACTTCAGTACCTGAAAGTACAGCCACCATAGCTTCCACCACGTCCTCAGGTCCTGAAACAAGTATCACTTTAGATTCCACAACTTCAGCTCCTGAAACAAGTACGACTTTACCTTCCACAACGACTTCAGTTCCTGAAACAAGTACCACTTTACCATCTACAACGACTTCAGTTCCTCAAACTAGTGCCACTTTAGCTTCCACGACGACTTCAGCTCCTGAAACAAGTACTACATTAGCTTCTACAACATCAGTTCCTGAAACAAGTACCACATTATCTTCCACAACGACTTCAGTTCCTGAAAGTACAACCACTTCAGTTTCTGAAACAAGTACCACTTTACTTTCCACAACGACTTCAATTCCTGAAACAAGTACCACTTTAACTTCCACGACTTCAGTTCCTGAAACAAGTACCACTTTAGCTTCTAGAACTTCAGTTCCTAAAACAAGTACAACTTTTACTCCCACAACGACTTCAGTTCCTGAAACAAGTGCCACTTTACCTTCCACAACTTCAGTTCCCGTTGGAAGTACGACCTTAGTTTCCACTACTACTTCATTTCCAGAATCTAGCGCCATTTTCACAACGACTTTAGTTCCCGAAACAAGTACGACTACAGTTCTGACCAGCACTGCTATCGGGACGACTTCAGCCCAACCTACTTCACTGACAAACACAACTGTCTTGTCAACCTACACTGCCCCCTTCACTACAACCGACGCTTCTACAGGTTTGTTTTCCTGTGTGGATGTTTGTGTATTTTTCTTTTATAATGTTATTAATAGATGACCAATGAAACCATTATCAACTTCATCGTTATCATAATGATTTCGATGATGGGTCCTATTCAAACTTATCTTTATTAGAAAAATAATATGATGATACTCAGAATAATCTAGAGGGATAACTTCACAGTGCAGTGAAGATATAACACTGATACGCTTCAGTTGCATCTCTTGCGTTGCGAAGTTATCAACTCTCTTTCATAAGTAATCTACATTTACCGCAGAATATCTTCCAAATTCCCTATTAAGCAAGTCTTTTTTACTAATGCCTTCTTCATAACAACCTCTACTTCCCCAACCACTCAACCTCCATTACTATACCCGTGTCCATGGCATTCTATAAAATGACTTCTATGCCCTCAATACTATTGTAGCGGTAGTTTCTATTACCTTTGGAATTACCATTCTACAGTACAGTATCACCTTAGTCTAGACTACCACTCCAGAATCAACCCACGGACGCCAACAACAGAGTTGCTTTTATACGTGCTGATTTGATTTTCATTTGAAGCCATCGTCCAGGTGAGGTGGGCCGATGATTAAAAATAAAAAAAAATCAATAAAAATCTCAGCCACCACGGGGGGTAAGTTTTACAGTAATATCCTAAAAACTAAAAGTACGGGTCTAATTTTCTTACCCTCATCGTCGCTTGGAGTTGCCCCTGATCCGCGCACATATAGCTAATACACGCATTTTTTTTTTTTTTTTTTTTTTTCACGACAAAATATTATGATACATTTTTAATGGCCTTTCTGGCATAGAAAGATCATCTGGAAACTAAATAAAGCATAGAACCAAGTATTGAACGAATTTTCACGACAATATTCTTATAACAAAGATATTTTCTGGCCCTCCTCCACCCTTGAGCGTTTCTCACACCTATACGTGTGGTATATTTAGCTATTTATCTTCGCGGGAAAAACACCGTAAGCAGGATAAGAATAAGCCAGATTTGCGGAACAGATGCTTCGCCGGGAATTGACCATAATTCTGATAATGCAACCAATACCAGAATGCTGTAACTATTCAGCAACTATATCCATCTCGCAGTGAAAGTACCTTAAACATGACAGGAACCAGAGCAAACGCCCCAGCAGTGTATCGTTTCCA
>BOPN01002888.1:107500-140000 GCA_017312705.2 Penaeus japonicus | reverse complement strand
GTATGTATGTGTGTGTGTGTGTTATCACTAATACAAATAAGAAATACCTATCACAGTCAATACCATACCATAATAGTGATTTATAGCTGGTTACATGGCTATCTGATTGTCTCAGTCGAACCTACGTTCATATTTATTGAGATGAGCCCCGCTTCGCCCGGGCTATATGCACGAGGCGGCCCGGCCTCTGTCAGCTATAATTGTTGACTCATCTGATCATCATAAATGACGTGGCGTTCGGATTGCCTTTAGGCGCTCCAGTTGCCAGTGGGCAAGCGAAAGGCATAGCCGTCTAACCAGGCCGGCCCGGTGGTGCCCATATTTCTGGCATTACGAAACAATGGAACGTCCGTCCTGAGTTTTCGCGGAGCCCCAACTGCCAAGGTCCAAGGATGCAACTGGGGTTCCCTTCAAAGTGACCAGGACTTGCCTGGTAGCCGATAGGCTCACCTTCCGCCCATCCAGGAGCTTGTCTGTCTCCTGAAGGAAGGTGAGAGTGGCTTGATCTCTCGGTACGATTATCATGCCTTTATCTATGGCAATTCTCATCGTCAGACGGCACTGTCTCTGGGTTTCCAGAGCCCGTACCATCTGGTAGGATTTGTCGAATCCCTCCAGTTTAGGGGGAACCGATTTGGGGCTACAGACTCCTCCGAGTCCGTAGCCTGCCGAGGGCTCTTGTTCCCTGTTCTCCGAACCGACGCCGGAGTTTTGGCAGTGGGGCCAGCAGGGTTGGAGGATCCTACCTGGCTTCGAGTCTTAGAATGACTCGCCATCTGAATCGACGCCAGAGACTTGTCTGAGCCAGGGGCTGGGTTAGAGGGTCCAGCCCAAGGTTCTTGGGCAGGTTTTCTCTAAACCGGCGCCAGAGCCTTACCTATTCTCTTACTTTTGTCACCGGCCTTGAAAGGCTCCAAGGTGACAACATTGGTCAACTTCGTGCTGGGGTCATCAATAGGTGTTCAATTCATCCTCCCACGCCCCCACCCACCACGGGGTCCAACAAGGGGAAGCTGTATACTGAGGTTATGCTCAGAAGCCACAGAGGATATACGCAACCCCTGCCTCGTGTTGATGGCTCTCGGTAGACCATGTGATTACCTGCAAGACAGGAGCTGCTTGACCCTAGCCTAGCTCAAAAGAGAGACCAGCCGATTGACCAAACCGAGTCTTGCTGGAGTAGAGGACCAAAGAGGCATGTTGCTAGCTACAGGGCGTACTCATACATGGTATTGCTCAACCTCCAGGATTCCCGCCTGGCTGGCTGAATTACCAAACTTGACCAACTTCAGCCCACGCCCACGCAAAGAGTGCCATCTCCTGCGCTCGTTGTGCATCGTTTTTTCCAAAGTCATTGAAGAAGTAGTCTGGTGGGACTGTTTAAGTCTATCTTTTCTTTATCATATATTTCGCTTTCTTAGTCTTTATTTGCGTCAGTCATGTATGAAAGATGTTTCTTGGAAAGTTTTGTTCTGTTGGATAAAATCGGCTCATGAGTAACTGATATCAGGTGTTGAATGTTTATTCTAATGCTAAATTCGCTGTATTCACCCCCAAGAAATAAGTCACTCCTTAAAATGCGGATTTGCCGGCACTGTGATATCACAGAGATCGATGTCAAACTCAGCAAAGGGACACTGCAATCCCTACAATTGATATGCATTTGTATTTACAGACGAATACACAGAGTCGGAATTTTCTTGCTCTTCTGGAAGAAAGAAGAGAGCAACGGCCGGGGTAAGTCATGGTTACAGAAAAATTAATTTATATATATATATCTATATATACATACATACATACATTAATATATATATATACATATATATATATATATATATATATATATATATATATATATATATATATATATATATACACACACACATATATATATATATCTACACATATATATTATATATATACAAACATACATATACACATACACACACATATATATATATATCTGTGTGTGTGTGTGTGTGTGTATGTATGTGTGTGTGTGTGTTATCACTAATACAAATAAAAAAACCTATCACAGTCAATACCATACCATAATAGTGATTTATAGCTGGTTACATGGCTATCTGATTGTCTCAGTCGAACCTACGTTCATATTTATTGAGATGAGCCCCGCTTCGCCCGGGCTATATGCACGAGGCGGCCCGGCCTCTGTCAGCTATAATTGTTGACTCATCTGATCATCATAAATGACGTGGCGTTCGGATTGCCTTTAGGCGCTCCAGTTGCCAGTGGGCAAGCGAAAGGCATAGCCGTCTAACCAGGCCGGCCCGGTGGTGCCCATATTTCTGGCACATGAAACAATGGAACGTCCGTCCTGAAGCTATAGGAGCCCCAACTGCCAAGGTCCAAGGATGCAACTGGGGTTCCCTTCAAAGTGACCAGGACTTGCCTGGTAGCCGATAGGCTCACCTTCCGCCCATCCAGGAGCTTGTCTGTCTCCTGAAGGAAGGTGAGAGTGGCTTGATCTCTCGGTACGATTATCATCCCTTTGTCTCTGGCAATTCTCATCGTCAGACGGCACTGTCTCTGGGTTTCCAGAGCCCGTACCATCTGGTAGGATTTGTCGAATCCCTCCAGTTTAGAGGGAACCGATTTGGGGCTACAGACTCCTCCGAGTCCGTAGCCTGCCGAGGGCTCTTGTTCCCTGTTCTCCGAACCGACGCCGGAGTTTTGGCAGTGGGGCCAGCAGGGTTGGAGGATCCTACCTGGCTTCGAGTCTTAGAATGACTCGCCATCTGAATCGACGCCAGAGACTTGTCTGAGCCAGGGGCTGGTTTAGAGGGTCCAGCCCAAGGTTCTTGGGCAGGTTTTCTCTAAACCGGCGCCAGAGCCTTACCTATTCTCTTACTTTTGTCACCGGCCTTGAAAGGCTCCAAGGTGACAACATTGGTCAACTTCGTGCTGGGGTCATCAATAGGTGTTCAATTCATCCTCCCACGCCCCCACCCACCACGGAGTCCAACAAGGGGAAGCTGTATACTGAGGTTATGCTCAGAAGCCACAGAGGATATACGCAACCCCTGCCTCGTGTTGATGGCTCTCGGTAGACCATGTGATTACCTGCAAGACAGGAGCTGCTTGACCCTAGCCTAGCTCAAAAGAGAGACCAGCCGATTGACCAAACCGAGTCTTGCTGGAGTAGAGGACCAAAGAGGCATGTTGCTAGCTACAGGGCGTACTCATACATGGTATTGCTCAACCTCCAGGATTCCCGCCTGGCTGGCTGAATTACCAAACTTGACCAACTTCAGCCCACGCCCACGCAAAGAGTGCCATCTCCTGCGCTCGTTGTGCATCGTTTTTTCCAAAGTCATTGAAGAAGTAGTCTGGTGGGACTGTTTAAGTCTATCTTTTCTTTATCATATATTTCGCTTTCTTAGTCTTTATTTGCGTCAGTCATGTATGAAAGATGTTTCTTGGAAAGTTTTGTTCTGTTGGATAAAATCGGCTCATGAGTAACTGATATCAGGTGTTGAATGTTTATTCTAATGCTAAATTCGCTGTATTCACCCCCAAGAAATAAGTCACTCCTTAAAATGCGGATTTGCCGGCACTGTGATATCACAGAGATCGATGTCAAACTCAGCAAAGGGACACTGCAATCCCTACAATTGATATGCATTTGTATTTACAGACGAATACACAGAGTCGGAATCCTTCTTGCTCTTCTGGAAGAAAGAAGAGAGCAACGGCCGGGGTAAGTCATGGTTACAGAAAATTAATTTCTCCTTATCGTTATCTCACAATTCCTCTTATGTTCTAACATTTTTCCCAACTAAATATATGAAATGCTTGATAGCCCTCGGAAAAAATCAAATTGATATATACTTTATTTTTTTTTTATCTATTTGTCGTTCAACAGAATGACTCCTGCACTTTGGACTCCACCAAAACAGATGAGTTTACCACCAAATGTACTGACGTTGTCCACAATACCACACTGATTGGATTTAGTGTTTCTGATGCAGCTGCTGCAGTACTGATAAGTAAGTTATTGTTTTACTATCTTCCCTCTCTTCTTCGCAGCAGGATCAACTCGCTATTATTGATGTTATTATCATGCCTATTATTGTGATATATAACTGCTGTCATTGTTATTGTATTATCATCATTGTTATCACTATTATTGTGATTATTATCATTGTTGTTATTATCATTTACATTATCTTGCTATTGTTATTGTCCTGGCTATTATCATCATCATCATAATAATATGATTATTGTTACCATTAATGAAGTTGCAATTGCCACATTCATGTCATTATGCCATGTGATTATAAATGTTGTTTAATGTTAATGTTGTTACTTGCTACACTTACAACATCAACAACGCCTTTCAATCTCAAAGCTGGTTGTGCGTTCGATCTGTGCATGGTGTACATGAACACAAGCAGTGATAGTGAAGTCGATGCCTATTTGATAAGTGACGTCGTCCCGACAGTACAAGCTTTCGACCCATCATGTAAGTTATGCAAGAAAAAAATCATTCCTGAAATCGTTATGCATTGCTATGTAAGTTTGTGCCATATAATGCCAAAATGCTTATTTCAGATTTATTTCCCCTGTAATTGCATAGAACTCTCATCATTTAGTACTAGTGAAATAGTATTAAATGCTGAGGTTTTGGCCTAACATTCATACTACAGCTGTGGTCATTAATATTCCAGTATATCTAATTATTCCTGAAATCGTTATGCATTATTACTATGTAAGTTTGATTTGGTAAATGCGTATAGACATTACTGATATTTCGTTGTCTACTCTTTTTGGCAGTGTGACTGACTATAGTGCTTTCTTACTTTATTATTTAGGCGTTTACTTAATCTCTGAGCCATTTTTATCGGCTCTTTAGTGTAGAACTTCCTTGAGTACTAATTGATACTTAAATAAGTACCTTTGATCCATATACTGCCAAAATGCATATTTCAGTTCTTACTTTAGCTCTTGATTACCATCATTGCTAAGTTTATGTAATGCTTCCTGAGTTATGTAATTAGCTATCTTAATAAAACATAACTGTTGCAAGTTCACGCCTGCCAGACTAATCTCACCGAAAAGTTTCAGACGTCTCCTTTCTCCTGGCATACAGTACAGTACCCCTTTTTACAGCTGGCAGGCCTGAATAAATATCACGTGATAACAACAGACCCACGAATTCATGTTCTACAATGTCAAGGGCAGGGGATACCACACGATGCATGCTGGTGTTAAAACATATGCTAGTATCAAAATTCATGTTGAAATATGTAAATGTAGGTCTAAGTTCGTTAGCGTTTCTTCAAATAATTTAGTTGTAATTTAGATATGATTAACGCTTGTGCTTAAGATACTTTACAAATTATGTTTTGAGATTTTAACTGACAAAAGACAAACATAAATGTGCTGACAGTAATATTAATTTCAATATATTTTATGAAACATAGTGACAATCATAATACGACCCGTAAATTCTTTAAGAGGTGGATTCCTATTTCCACATTGTCACCATGATGTCGAATATTACCTATGCAACGGCGAGAAAGCACAATTGCAATGTTTAATGACTGGGAGCAAAAGGACGCAGAGAATGATAAAGAAATGAAAATAAAATACTGAACAAGACAAGACGAACAACTCATAATGCTAAATCAAATTCAATACTTCAGCACTCACAACAACTTCAGTTCCTGTCACAACTACTACAGCGGCGACCACGACTTCAGCTCCTCAGACAAGTACTACTCAGGCTACCACAACCACTACAGAACCTCAAACGACTACTGCTTCGGCTACCACAACCACTACAGAACCTCAAACGACTACTGCTTCGGCTACCACAACCACTTCAGAACCTCAGACGACTACTGCTTCGGCTACCACAACCACTTCAGAACCTCAAACGACTACTGCTTCGGCTACCACAACCACTACAGAACCTCAAACGACTACTGCTTCGGCTACCACAACCACGTCAGAACCTCAGACGACTACTGCTTCGGCTACCACAACCACGTCAGAACCTCAGACGACTACTGCTTCGGCTACCACAACCACTTCAGAACCTCAAACGACTACTGCTTCGGGTACCACAACCACGTCAGAACCTCAGACGACTACTGCTTCGGCTACCACAACCACGTCAGAACCTCAGACGACTACTGCTTCGGCTACCACAACCACTTCAGAACCTCAAACGACTACTACTTCAGGTACCACAACCACGTCAGAACCTCAATCGACTACTACTTCAGGTACCACAACCACGTCAGAACCTCAGACGACTACTGCTTCGGCTACCACAACCACTTCAGAACCTCAGACGACTACTACTTCGGCTACCACAACCACGTCAGAACCTCAAACGACTACTGCTTCGGCTACCACGACCACGTCAGAACCTCAGACGACTACTACTTCAGGTACCACAACCACTTCAGAACCTCAGACGACTACTACTTCAGGTACCACAACCACTTCAGAACCTCAGACGACTACTACTTCAGGTACCACAACCACGTCAGAACCTCCGACGACTACTACTTCAGGTACCACAACCACGTCAGAACCTCAGACGACTACTGCTTCGGCTACCACGACCACGTCAGAACCTCAAACAACTACTGCTTCGGCAACCACAACCACGTCAGAACCTCAGACGACTACTACTTCAGGTACCACAACCACGTCAGAACCTCAATCGACTACTACTTCAGGTACCACAACCACGTCAGAACCTCAATCGACTACTACTTCGGCTACCACGACCACGTCAGAACCTCAGACGACTACTGCTTCGGCTACCACGACCACATCAGAACCTCAAACGACTACTGCTTCGGCTACCACAACCACGTCAGAACCTCAAACAACTACTGCTTCGGCAACCACAACCACGTCAGAACCTCAGACGACTACTACTTCGGCCACCTCAACTACTTCAGAACCTCAGACGACTACTACTTCGGCTACCACAACCACGTCAGAACCTCAATCGACTACTGCTTCGGCTACCACGACCTCAGAACCTCAAACGACTACTGCTTCGGCTACCACGACCACCTCAGAACCTCAAACGACTACTGCTTCAGGTACCACAACCACGTCAGAACCTCAAACGACTACTGCTTCGGCTACCACGACCACGTCAGAACCTCAAACGACTACTGCTTCGGCTACAGAACTGCTATCCACTACAGGTTTGTATCAGATTCTCTTCGATTTTTTTTCTGGTGTTTTAACACGTTTCATTAAAATTCTGAGGAGGAAATGTCTTCCTTATATAGGAACAGATTTATTTCCCCTGTAATTGCATAGAACTCTCATCATTTATTACTAGTGAAATAGTATTAAATGCTGAGGTTTTGGCCTAACATTCATACTACAGCTGTGGTCATTAATATTCCAGTGTATCTAACTTCTGACCTGAAGTACTGTGCAACAAATCAAACATGTGCACAAGAATACAATACAGTCATTACAAAAAAATCTATATTGTGAAGGACAATGTAGGTTCTAATTACGCTGAAATATACATCACAAACAAGTACAGAAAATTTAATTCGCCTAATATTCAACAGCAGTTCTGCCTTCTGCCACCAACACGACTCGAGCCTCATTAGCACACTGTAATACAGCTACCACTACCGATTCACTTCTAGTGCAATTTATAATTTCAGCCACAACTACAACGTCAGCCACACCTACAAGCACTATACACACCACAGCGACTTTGGCTTCACAGGCAACAACTACTGCTTCAGCTGCCACTACGACTTCGGCTATGGAAACAAGTAATATTCCAACTATGACTATGAGTTCAGATTCTGTGACAAGTACTACTTTAGTTACCACGACCACTTCAGTAACTCAAACAAGTACAGCTTCAGCTACAACCACTTCACAATCTCAAACAAGTACTACTTTAACACCTCAAACAAGTACTACTTCAGGAACCATAACCACTTCAAAACCTCTAAGAAGTACAACTTCAGGTTCTACCAGTTCAGAACCTCAAAAAAGTATGGCTTCAACTTCAACCAGTTCAGAACCTAAAACAATTACAGCTTTAGCTTCTACCACTTCAGAACCTCAAACAAGTATTACTTCAGGTTCTTCAACCGCTTCAGAACCTCAGACAAGAACTACTTCAGCTACCACAACCACTTCAGAACCTAAAACAACTACGACTTCTGGTTCTGCCACTTCAGAACCTCAAACAAGTAATACTTTTATTTCCGCAACCACTTCAAAACTTCAAACAACTACTACGTTAGGTACTACAACCATTTCAGAACCTCAAACAAGTACTACTTCAGCAATCATAATCACTACAGAACCTCAAACAATTACGACTTCAGCTTCTACCACTTCAGAACCTAAAACAAGTACGACTTCAGTTAACACAACCACTTCGGAACCTCAAACAATTACTACTTCAGCTTCCACAACCACTTCAGAACCTCAACCAAGTACGATGTCAGCTTCTACCACCTCAGAACCTCAAACAAGTACTACTTCAGTCACAGTAACCGCTTCAGAACCTCAAATAACTACGACTTCAGCATCTACCACTCCAGAATCTCAAGCAAGTACGACTTCAGAACCTGAAACAAGTACTACTGCAGAACCTCAAACAAGTACTACTTCAGCTACCATAACCACTCCAGAATCTCAAGCAAGTACGACTTCAGAACCTGAAACAAGTACTACTTCAGCTACAGGAATCACTTCAGAACCTCAAACAAGCACTAGTTCAGGTACAACAACCACTTTGGAGCCTCAAACAAGTACTGTTTCAGGTATCACAACCACGTCAGAACCTCAAACAAGTACCATTTCTGCTACCACAACCACTTCAGGTTCTACCACTTCTGAACCTGAAACAAGCCCTGCTTCAGGTACCACAACCACTTCAGAACCTCAACCAAGTACTAATACAGCTTCTACAATAAATTCAGAGCCTCAAATAAGTACTGTTTCAGGTATCACAACCACGTCAGAACCTCAGACAAGTACCATTTCAGCTACCACTACAGAACCTCAAACAAGTACTACTTCAGATACTACAACCACTTATGAACATCAAATAAGTATTACTTCAGGTACCACAACCACTTCAGATTCTGAGACAAGTATTATTTCAGCTACCACAACCACATCAGAATCTCAAACAAGTACAACTTCAGGTTCTACCACTTCTGAACCTCAAACAAGCACTACTTCAATTTCCGCAACCACTTCAAAACTTCAAACAACTACTACAACAACCACTTCAGAACCTCAAACAAGTACTACTTCAGCAATCATAATCACTACAGAACCTCAAACAATTACGACCTCAGCTTCTACTACTTCAGAACCTAAAACAAGTACTACATCAGTTACCACAACCACTTCAGAACCTCAAACAAGTACGATGTCAGCTTCTACCATCTCAGAACCTCAAACAAGTACTACTTCAGCTTCCACAACCACTTCAGAACCTCAAACAATTACTACTTCAGCTTTTACAACCACTTCAGAACCTCAACCAAGTACGATGTCAGCTTCTACCATCTCAGAACCTCAAACTACTTCAGCTCTCACAACCACTTCAGAACCTCAAACAAGTAAGACCTCTTCAGAACCTCAAACAAGTACTACTTCAGCTACAGAAACCACTTCAGAATCTCAAACAAGTACTACTTCAGGTACCACAACCACTTTGGAGCATCAAACAAGTACTACCTCAGCTTTCACAATCAATTCAGAGCCTCAAACAAGTACTGTTTCAGGGATCACAACCACGTCAGAACCTCAAACAAGTACCACTTCAGCTACCACAACCAATACAGAACCTCAAACAAATACTACTTCAGATACTACAACCACTTATGAACATCAAACAAGTATTACTTTAGGCACCACAACCACTTCAGACCCTGAGACAAGTACTACTTCAGCTACCACAACCACTTCAGGTTCTACCACTTCTGAACCTCAAACAAGCCCTGCTTCAGGTACCACAACCACTTCAGAACCTCAAACAAGTACCACTATAGCTACCACAAAAACTTCAGAACCTCGAACAAGAACTACTTCAAGTACCACAATCACTTCAGAAACTACTTCAGCTACCACCTCTCCAGAACCTCAAATGAGTACTACTACAGGTATCACAACCACTTCAGAATCACAAACAAGTAGTACTTTGGGTGTTACAACCACTTCAGAACCTCAAACAAATACTACTTCAGATACTTCAATCATTTATGAACCTCAAACAAGTACTACTTCAGCTACCACAACCACTTCAAAACCACAAATAAGTACTGCTTTAACTACCACAACTACTTCAGACCCTCAAAAAAGTACTTCTCCCGCTTCACCAACCACATCAGAACCTCAAACAAAAACTGCTTCAGCTAGCACAACCTCTTCAGAACCTCAAATAAGTACTATTTCAGCTACCGCAACCTCTTTAGAACCCCAAACAAGTACTACTTCAGCTACCGCAACCTCTTCAGTACCTCAAACAAGTACTACTTTACTTCCCACAACCACTAAGGAAGCTCAGACAAGTACTACTTCAGGTACTATAACCACTTCAGAACCTCGAATAAGTACTACTTCTGCTCCCACAACCACTTATGAACCTCAAATAAGTACTACTCTAGGTTCCACAACCACTTCAAAACCTCAAGCAAGTACTACCGCAAGTTCTACAATCATTTCAGAAACTGAAACAAGTCTTCCTTCAGTTACCACAACCACTTATGAACCCCAAACAAGTTCTACTTTAGCTACCACAACCACTACAGAGCCTCAAACAAATACCGATTCAAGTTCCACAACCATTTATAAACCTCAGACGAGTACTACTTCAATTACCACAACCACTTCAGAACTTCAAACAGGTACTAATTCAATCACCACGAACACTTTAGAATTTCTAACAAGTACCGCTTCAGCTACCACAACGTCAGAGCTTATAACAAGTACTACTTTAGCTATTCTGTCCATTTCAGGTTCCACAACGACTTTATCTTCTCAGACAACCACTGATTCAGCCACAACTACAACTCTTGAAACAAGTACTAATTATGTTACAAGTACGACTACAGAAATAAGTACGACCACTTCAGCTCCTCAAACAAGTACTACTTCGGCAATGACAATGACTTCAGAACCTCAAACAAGTACCACTTCAGGTTCAACTACGACTTCAGAACCTCAGACAAGTACTACTTCAGCTTCAATTACAACTTCAGAATCTCAAACAACTACTACTTCAGGTACTACAACCACTTCAGTACCACAAACAAGTACTACTTCAGGTTCAACTACAACTTTAGAACTTCAAACAAGTACCACTTTAGGTACTACAACCACTTCAGTACCTCAGACAAGTACTACTTCAGGTTCAATTACGACTTCAGAACCTCAGACAAGTACTACTTTAATTCCAACAACCACTTCAGAACCTCAAACAAGCACTACTTTTGGTTCTACTACGACTTCAGAACTTCAGACAAGTACTACCTCAGTTACTACAACCACTTTAGAACCTCAGACAAGTATTACAACCACTTTAGAGCCTCAAACAAGTACTACTTCTGCTTCTACAACAATTTCAGAACCTCCGACAAGTAGTAGACCAGGTTCAACTACGACTTCAGAACCTCAAACAAGTACTACTTCAGCTATCACAACCACTTTAGAAGCTCAGACAAGTACTACTCCAGGTTCAACTACGACTTCAGAACCTCAAACAAGTACTACTTCAGCTTCCACAACCATGTCAGAACCTCAGACAAGTACTACTTCAGGTATCACAACCACGTCAGAACCTCAAACAAGTACTACTTCAGGTACTACAACCACAACGGAACCACCAACAAGCACTACTTCAGCTACCACAACCACGTCAGAACCACAAACAAGTACTGCTTCAGGTACTACAACCACTTCAGAACCTCAAGCAAGTACTACTTCAGGTACCACAACCACTTCAGAACCTCAAACAAGTACTACTTCAGCTATCACAACCGCTTTAGAACCTCAGACAAGTACTACTTCTGGTTCAACTACGACTTCAGAACCTCAAACAAGTACTACTTCAGCTTCCACAACCATTTCAGAACCTCAGACAAAAACTACTTCTGGTACTACAACAACTTATGAACCTCAGACAAGTACTACTTCAGGTGTCACAACCACGTCAGAACCTCAAACAAGTACTACTTCAGGTACTACAACCACATCAGAACCACAAACAAGCACTACTTCAGCTACCACAACCACGTCCGAACCACAAACAAGTATTGCTTCAGGTACTACAACCACTTCAGAACCTCAAACAATTACTACTTCAGGTATTACAACCACTTCAGAACCTCAAACAAGTACTACCTCAGCTACTACAACCACTTCAGAAGCACAAACAAGTACTACTTTAGGTTCAACTTTAGAACTTCAAACAAGTACCACTTCAGGTACTACAACCACTTCAATATCACAGACAAGTACTACTTCAGGTTCAATTACGACTTCAGAACCTCAGACAGGTACTACTTCTGGTTCTACTACGACTTCAGAACCTCAAACAAGTACTACTTTAATTCCAACAACCACTTCAGAACCTCAAACAAGCACTGCTTTTGGTTCTACTACGACTTCAGAACTTCAGACAAGTACTATCTCAGTTACTACAACCACTTTAGAACCTCAGACAAGTACTACTTCGGGTTCAATTACGACTTCAGAACACCAAACAAGTGTTACTTCAGGTTCAACTACGACGTCAGAACCTCAAACAAGTACTACTTCAGGTCCAACAATCACTTCAGAACCTCAAACAAGTACTTCTTCGGGTTCAACTACTAATTCGATTACTACAACCACTTCAGAACCTCAAACAAGCACTACTTTGGCTTCCACAATCACTTCAGAACCTCAAAGCAGTACTACCCCAAGTTCAACTACGACCTCAGAACCTCAGACAAGTATTACAACCACTTTAGAGCCTCAAACAAGCACTACTTATGCTTCTACTTTTGGTTCAACTACGACTTCAGAACTTCAGACAAGTACTACTTCGGGTTCAACTACGACCTCAGAACACCAAACAAGTATTGCTTCAGGTTCAACTACGACGTCAGAACCCCAAACAAGTACTACTTCAGGTCCAACAACCACTTCAGAACCTCAAACAAGTATTACTTCGGGTTCAACTACTAATTCGGTTACTACAACCACTTCAGAACCTCAAACAAGTACTATTTTGGCTTCCACAACCACTTCAGAACCTCCGACAAGTAGTAGACCAGGTTCAACTACGACTTCAGAACCCCAGACAAGTACTGCAACCACTTTAGAGCCTCAAACAAGTACTACTTCTGCTTCTACAACAACTTCAGAACCTCCGACAAGTAATAGACCAGGTTCAACTACGACTTCAGAACCTCAAACAAATACTGCTTCAGCTACTACAACCACTCCAGAACCTCAAACAAGTACTACTTCAGCTATCACAACAACTTTAGAACCTCAGACAAGTACTACTCCAGGTTCAACTACAACTTCAGAACCTCAAACAAGTACTATTTCAGGTATCACAACTACGTCAGAACCTCAAACAAGTACTACTTCAGGTACTACAACCACATCCATGCCACAAACAAGCACTACTTCAGCTACCACAACCACCTCAGAACCACAAACAAGTACTACTTCAGGTACTACAACCACTTCAGAACCTCAACAAAGTACTACTTCAGGTACCACAACCACTTCAGAACCTCAAACAAGTACTACTTCAGGTACTACAACCACTTCAGAACCTCAAACAAGTACTACCTCAGCTACTACAACCACTTCAGAAGCACAAACAAGTACTACTTTAGGCTCAACTTTAGAACTTCAAACAAGTACCACTTCAGGTACTACAACCACTTCAGTACCACAGATAAGTACTACTTCAGGTTCAATTACGACTTCAGAACCTCAGACAGGTACTACTTCTGGTTCTACTACGACTTCAGAACCTCAAACAAGTACTACTTTAATTCCAACAACCACTTCAGAACCTCAAACAAGCACTGCTTTTGGTTCTACTACGACTTCAGAACTTCAGACAAGTACTACCTCAGTTACTACAACCACTTTAGAACCTCAGACAAGTACTACTTCGGGTTCAATTACGACCTCAGAACACAAAACAAGTGTTACTTCAGGTTCAACTACGACGTCAGAACCCCAAACAAGTACTACTTCAGGTCCAACAATCACTTCAGAACCTCAAACAAGTACTACTTCGGGTTCAACTACTAATTCGATTACTACAACCACTGTAGAACCTCAAACAAGCACTACTTTGGCTTCCACAATCACTTCAGAACCTCAAAGCAGTACTACCCCAAGTTCAACTACGACCTCAGAACCTCAGACAAGTATTACAACCACTTTAGAGCCTCAAACAAGCACTACTTATGCTTCTACTTTTGGTTCAACCACGACTTCAGAACTTCAGACAAGTACTACTTCGGGTTCAACTACGACCTCAGAACACCAAACAAGTATTGCTTCAGGTTCAACTACGACGTCAGAACCCCAAACAAGTACTACTTCAGGTCCAACAACCACATCAGAACCTCAAACAAGTATTACTTCGGGTTCAACTACTAATTCGGTTACTACAACCACTTCAGAACCTCAAACAAGTACTACTTTGGCTTCCACAACCACTTCAGAACCTACGACAAGTAGTAGACCAGGTTCAACTACGACTTCAGAACCCCAGACAAGTACTGCAACCACTTTAGAGCCTCAAACAAGTACTACTTCTGCTTCTACAACAACTTCAGAACCTCCGACAAGTAGTAGACCAGGTTCAACTACGACTTCAGAACCTCAAACAAATACTGCTTCAGCTACTACAACCACTCCAGAACCTCAAACAAGTACTACTTCAGCTATCACAACCACTTTAGAATCTCAGACAAGTACTACTCCAGGTTCAACTACGACTTCAGAACCTCAAACAAGTACTACTTCAGGTATCACAACCACGTCAGAACCTCAAGCAAGTACTACTTCAGGTACTACAACCACATCAGAGCCACAAACAAGCACTACTTCAGCTACCACAACCACGTCAGAACCACAAACAAGTACTACTTCAGGTACTACAACCACTTCAGAACTTCAACAAAGTACTACTTCAGGTACTACAACCACTTCAGAACCTCAAACAAGTACTAGTTTAACTACTAAAACCACTTCAGAAGCACAAACAAGTACTACTTCAGGTTCTACAACCACTTCTGAACCTCAAATAAGTACTACCTCAGCTACTAAAACCACTTCAGAACCTCAGACAAGTATTACTTCAGGTACTACAACTACTTTAGAACCTCAGATAAGTACTACAGATACTACAACAATTTCAATACCCCAGGCAAGTACTACTTCAGCTACTACAACCACTTCAGAACCTCAGACAAGTACTACATCAGGATCCACAACCACTTCAGAACCTCAGACAAGTACTACTTCTGGTTCCACAACCACTTCAGAATCTCAAACAAGCACTACTTCAGCTTCTTCAACCATTTCAGTACCTCAGACAAGTAGAACTGTAGGTACTACAACCACTTCAGAACCTCAAACAAGTACTACTTCTGGTACCACAGCCACTCCAGAACGTCAAACAAGTACTACTCCAGGTTCTACAACCACTTCAGAACCTGAAACAAGTACAACTCCAGGTACTACAACCACTTCAGAACCTGAAACAAGTACTACTTCTGGTACCACAGCCACTCCAGAAAGTCAAACAAGTACTACTTCAGGCACTACACCCACTTCAGAACCTCAAACAACTACTACTTCTAGTACCACAGCCACTTCAGAACCTCAAACAATTACTACTTCAGTTACTACAACCACTTCAGAAGCACAAACAAGTACTTCTTCAGGTAGTACAACCACTTCAGAACCTCAAACAAGTACTCCTTCAAGTACTACAACCACTTCAGAAACTCAGATAATTACTACAGGTATTACAACCACTTCAGAACCCCAGACAAGTACTACTTCAGCTACTGCAACCACTTCAGAACCTCAGACAAGTACTTCAGGTTTCACAACCACTTCAGAATCTCAAACAAGCAGTACTTCAGGTTCCACAACCACTTCAGATCGTCAAACAAGTACTACTTCAGGTACTACAACCACTTCAGAACCTCAAACAACTACTACTTCTGGTACCACAGCCACTTCAGAACATCAAATAAATACTACTTCAGATACTACAACCACTTCAGAGTCTCAGACAAGCACTACTTTAGGATCTACCACCACTTCAGAATCTCAAACTAGAACTACTTCAGGTACTACAACCACTTTAGAACCTCAGACAAGTACTACAGGTACTACAACCACTTCAGAACCCCAGACAAGTACTACTTCAGCTACTGCAACCACTTTAGAACCTCAGACAAGTACTTCAGGTTTCACAACCACTTCAGAATCTCAAACAAGCAGTACTTCAGGTTCCACAACCACTTCAGATCGTCAAACAAGTACTACTTCAGGTACTACAACCACTTCAGAACCTCAAACAACTTCTACTTCTGGTACCACAGCCACTTCAGAACGTCAAACAAGTACTACTTCAGTTACTACAACCACTTCAGAATCTCAGACAAGCACTACTTTAGGATCTACCACCACTTCAGAATCTCAAACTAGAACTACTTCAGGTACTACAACCACTTTAGAACCTCAGACAAGTACTACTTCAGGTACTACAACCACTTCAGAACCTCAAACAACTTCTACTTCTGGTACCACAGCCACTTCAGAACGTCAAACAAGTACTACTTCAGATACTACAACCACTTCAGAACCTCAAACAAGTACTACTTCAGCTACTACAACCACTTCAGAAGCACAAACAAGTACTACTCCAGGTATTACAACTACTTCAGAACCTCAAACAAGTACAACTCCAGGTACTACAACCACTTCAGAACCTCAAACAAGTACTACTCCAGGTATTACAACTACTTCAGAACCTCAAACAAGTACAACTCCAGGTACTACAACCACTTCAGAACCTCAAACAAGTACTACTTCTGGTACCATAGCCACTTTAGAACCTCAAACAAGTACTACTTCTGGTACCATAGCCACTTTAGAACCTCAAACAAGTACTACTTTAGATTCCACAACCACTTATGAACCTCAAACAAGTACTACTCCAGTTACCATAACCTCCTCAGAACCTCAAAGAAGCACTACTTTAGCTACTACCACCACTTCAGAACCTCAAACTAGAACTACTTCAGGTACTACAACCACTTTAGAACCTCAAACAACTACTACTTCTGGTACCACAGCCACTTCAGAACGTCAAACAAGTACTACTTCAACTACTACAGCCACTTCAGAGTCTCAGACAAGCACTACTTTAGGATCTACCACCACTTCAGAACCTCAAACAAGTACTACTCCAGGTACTACAACCACTTTAGAACCTCAAACAAGTACTACTTCTGGTACCATAGCCACTTTAGAATCTCAAACAAGTATTACTTTAGATTCCACAACCACTTATGAACCTCAAACAAGTACTACTCCAGTTACCACAACCTCCTCAGAACCTCAAAGCACTACTTTAGCTACTACAACCACTTCAGAAACTCAAACAAGCACTACTTCAGCTACCACAACTATATCAGAACTTCACACAAGCACAACGTCAGTTTTAAGTACAACTTCAGTTTCTCGGACAATTTCTACTTCAAGCATCATAACCACCTTAGAACCTCAAACTAGAACTACTTCAGAGCCTCAAACCAGTACCCTTTCAGCTAAAACCACAACTTTATATCCTGAAACAAGTTCAACTTCAGGTACTACAACCACTTCAGAACGTCAGACAAGCACTTTTTTAGCTATCACAAACACTGCAGATCCTCAAAGAAGTACTATTTCAACTACAATAACCACTCCAGAACCTCAAACAAGTACTAATATAGATAAAATTACAATTTCAGCTCCTCAGACAAGCTCCATTTCAGCTACCACAACCACCTCAGAACCTCAAACAAGTATTACTTCAGGTTCCACTACCACTTCAGGACCTCAAACAAGTACTTCATATTCTGGAACAACTATATTGTCCACTTTAACTACAGGATTACCACTCAGTACAGGTTTGTATCTATTAAGTCCTGAGTTGTATCATGTTTTCTCCAATGTTAACAATTTAGATAAGTCAGGTTTAGTCTTTCTTTGAAAGAGTATGAGGAGTATTTCATTAGATTCAAGAATAAGACGTTTTCCTTTGCAGCGACAAATGTATCGATTCCTGTGGAATTTAAACTGATCTTCCACCATTTAATATTATCGAAATGACATTATGTGTCATGGTTTTGTCCTTTGAGTCAAACTCGAGCCTGCGCCATTTACCTAACAAACAAAAACATACGATGTATACATAGTATTTACCTTCTACTTTATAAACATTTATATAACTTTCTTATTAATATTTACGTAAATATTTACAAAACAAAATTATGCTTTACACAACGAAAAGACTACCTGTTTATTATAAAAATATTCTCTGTAAACAAACTACACGCTATTCTGGTATTTGTTATTTAAGTAAATTAATATTATGACTTTTAAACAACTACACACACTACAATATTACGCATGACTTAGCTATTGTGATTGTCTGAAACCCTCGAGAACCATTGATAACTGACTTGAAGTACAGAACAAACAAATGAAATAATTGCAGTATAGTGCCCTAATATTTCTACATGGTAGTAACACGTATGCCTACTAAACATGCTGAAACTTACTTTAGTTACACATTATGTATGGAAAAACTAGGAAACCAGTTATCAATATCTTCTTAAGAAATTGAAGCTAATCAGATGTCTGGTAGTGGATAGCAAAAAAAATAGCATTACGACTACTATCGTCTCACGAGCTATCACTAGCACCCAACAACAGAATCCATCTCCAGCCATCAGTCTCGGTAATACACTGTAATACATCTACCACTGCCACTTCACTCCCTCCTACAATTATCCTTTCAGCTACCACAACAACGTCACCCGCAACAACAATCTCCACACGTATTATACCGACATCACAAACAAGTACTACTGCAGCTACATCTACGACTTCAGCTCCTCAGACAAGTATTACGTCAACTACCGCAACCACTTTAGAGCCACAAACAAGTACTACATCACCTTCAACAACCAGTGCAGAACCGAACACAAGTACTTCTTCATCAACAACTAATTCAGAACCTCAAACAAGTACTATTTCAGCTACTACAACCACTTCAGAGCCACAAACAAGTACTACCTCAGGTTTCACAACCACTTCAGAACCTCAACCAAGTACCACTTTAGGTTCCTCAACCACTTCAGAACCTCAAACAATCATCACTTCAGGTTTCACAACCACTTCAGAACCTCAACCAAGTACTACTTCAGGTTCCACAACCACTTCAGAACCCCAAACGAGTACCACTTCAGGTTCCACAACCACTTCAAAGCCCCAAACAAGTATTACTTCAGGTTACATAACCGCTTCACAACCCCAGACAAGTACTGCATCAGGTTCTACAACCACTTCAGAACCTGAAACAAGTACTATTTCAGCTTCCACAACCACTTCAGAACCTCAGACAAGTATTACTTCAAGTTCTACAAGAACGCCGAATCCTCAAACAAGTACTACTTTAACTTCCATAACCACCTCAGAACCTCAAACAAGTACTATTTCAGCTTTCACAACTACTACAGAGCCTCAAACAAGAACTAATTCAGCTTCCACCACTTCAGAACCTCAAACAAGTACTACTTCAGCTTCTAGCACTTCAGAACCTCAAACAAGTACTGCTTCAGCTACCACAATCACTTTAGAACCCAAAACAAGTACTACCGCAGCTACCACAATCACATTAGAACCCCAAACAAGTACTACCTCAGCTACCAGAACCACGTTAAATCCTAAAACAAGCACTACTTCAGCTTCCACAACCACTTCAGAACCTGAAACAAGTACTACTTCAGTTTCTACAACCACTTCAGAACCTCAAAAAAGTACTACTTCAGCTTTTACTACCACTTCTGAACCTCAAACAAGTATTTATTCAGCTACCACAACCACTTCAGAACCTGAAACAAGTACTACTTCACCTTCCACAACCACTTCAGAACCTCAAAAAAGTACTACATCAGGTTCTACAAGCACATCAGAACCTCAAACAACTACTATTTCATCTTCCATAACCACCTCAAAAGCTCAAACAACTACTATTTCAGCTTCCACAAGCACTTCACAACCTGAAACAAGTACTACTTCAACTTTTGCAACCACTTCTGAACCTCAAACAGGTATTAATATAGCTACCACAACCACTTCAGAACCTCAAACAAGAACTAGCTCAGCTACCGCAACCACCTCATATCCTCAAACAAGTATTACTTCAGTTTCCACCACTTCAGAACCCGAAACAGGTAAAACATCAGCTTCTACAACCACTTCAGAACCTGAAACAAGTACTAATTCAGGTTCCACATCCACCTCAGAAGCTGAAACAAGTACATCTTCAGCTTCTACAACCACCTTAGAACCTCAAACAAGTACAACTTCAGCTACCATAACCACTGCAGAACCTCAACCAAGTGCTACTTCAGCTATTACATCCACCTCAGAACCTCAAACAAGTACTACTTCAGCTTCCGCAACCAGCTCAGATCCTCAGACAAGTACATTTTCATCTTCTATAACCACTACTAGAGATATCACAACCACCTCAAAACCTCAAACAAGTACTATTTCAGCTTTTACAACCACTTCAGAACCTCAAACAAGTACTACTTCAGGTTCTACAAGCACACCAGAACCTCAAACAACTACTATTTCAGCTTCCATAACCACTTCAAATCCTCAAACAAGTACTCTTTCAGCTTCAACAACCACTTCAGAACCTCAAAAAAGTACTACTTCAGTTTCCATCACTTTAGAACCTCAAACAAGTACCACTTCAGAATCTCAAACTAGCACTACTTCAGCTTTCACCACTTCAGAACCTCAAACAAGTACTACTTCAGCTTCCACAACCACTACAGAATCTAAAACACGTACTACTTCAATTTCTACAACCACTTCAGAACCTCGAACAAGTACTACCGCAGCTACCACAACGACCTCCAATCCTCAATCAAGTACTACTTCAGTTTCCACTACCAATTCAGAATCCGAAACAGGTACTACTTCAGCTTCTACAACCACTTCAGAACCTGAAACAAGTAGTTCAGCTTTTACAACCACTTCTGAACCTCAAACAAGTATTAAATCAACTACCACAACCACTTCAGAACCTCAAAGAAGCACTAATTCAGGTTCCACATCCACCTCAGGACCTCAAACAAGTACTACTTTAGCTTCCACAACCACTTCGGAATCTCAAACAACTACTACTTCAGCTTTCACGACCACTTCAGAACCTCAAACAAGTATTATATCAGTTACCACAACTACTTTAGAACCTCAAACAAATACTACTTCAGCTTCCACAATCACCTCAGAACCTCAGACAAGTACTACTTCAGCTTCCACAACCACTTCAGAACCTCAAACCACTACTACTTCAGATTTCACGACCACTTCAGAACCTCAAACAAGTACTATATCAGTTACCACAACTACTTTAGAACCTCAAACAAGTACTACTTCAGCTTCCACAACCACTTCTGAACCTCAAACAAGTACTACATCAGCTCCCACAACCACTTCAGAATCTCAAAAAGGTACTACTTCAGCATTCACAACCATTTCAGAACCTCAAAGAAGTACTACATTAGATACCACAACTCCAGAACCTCAAACAAGTACGTCTTCAACTTTGACAACCTCTTCTAAACCTCAAACAATTACTACATTATCTACCACAACCACTTCAGAATCTGAAAAAAGTACTACTTCAGCTTCTAAATCCACTTTCGAACCTCAAACAAATACTTTTTCAGGATCCACAACCTCTTCAGAACCTCAGACAAGCACTGTTACAGCTTCCACAACCTTTTCAGAGCCTCAGAGAAGCACTACTTCAGCTATCACAACCACTTTGGAACCTCAAACTAGTACTATTTCAGGTTCCACAACCTCTTCAGAACCTCATACAAGCACTACTTCAGATTCTACAACCACCCCAGGTACTTCAACAACTTCAGAATCAAGTACTACTTCAGGTTCAACTACGACTTCAGATCCTCTAACAATTACTACTTCAGGTTCTACAACCACTTCAGAACCTCAGACAAGTATTACTTCAGGTTCTGCAACCACTTCAAAACCTCAGAGTAGCACTACTTCAGGTTCCACAACTTCAGAACCTCAAACAATTACTACTTCAGGTTCTACAACCATTTCAGAACCTCAGACAAGTACTACATCAGGTTCTACAACCACTTCCGAACCTCAGACAAGTACTACTTCAGGTTCCACAACCACTTCAGAACCTCAAACAAGTACTACTTCAGGTTCCACAACCATTTCTGAACCTCAGACAAGTACTACTTCAGATTCTACAACCCCTTCAGAACCTCAGACTTCAGGTTCTACAACCATTTCAAAACCTCAGAGTAGCACTACTTCAGGTTCCACAACTTCAGAACCTCAAACAATTACTACTTCAGGTTCTACAACCATTTCAGAACCTCAGACAAGTACTACATCAGGTTCCACAACCATTTCTGAACCTCAGACAAGTACTACTTCAGATTCTACAACCCCTTCAGAACCTCAGACTTCAGGTTCTACAACCATTTCAAAACCTCAGAGAAGCACTACTTTAGGTTCCACAACTTCAGAACCTCAAACAATTACTACAGGATCTACAACCACTTTAGAACGTCAAACAAGCACAACTTCAGGTTCTACAACCACTTCCGAACCTCAGACAAGTACTGCTTCAGGTTCTACAACCACTTCCGAACCTCAGACAAGCACTACTTCAGGTTCTACAACCATTTCTGAACCTCAGACAAGTACTACTTCAGATTTTACAACCATTTTTGAACCTCAAACAAGCACTACTTCAGGTTCTACGACCACTTTAGAACGTCTAACAAGTTCTACTTCAGGTTCTATAACCACTTCAGAACCTCAAACAAGAACTACTTCAGGTTTCACAACAACTTCAGAACCTCAGACAAGTACTACTTCAGGTTCTACAACCACTTCAGAACCTCAGACAAGTACTAGTTCAAGTATTACAACCACTTCCGAACCTCAGACAAGTACTACTTCAGGTTCCACAACCACTTCAGAACCTCAAACAAGTACTACTTCAGGTTCCACAACCATTTCTGAACCTCAGACAAGTACTACTTCAGATTCTACAACCCCTTCAGAACCTCAGACTTCAGGTTCTACAACCATTTCAAAACCTCAGAGTAGCACTACTTCAGGTTCCACAACTTCAGAACCTCAAACAATTACTACAGGATCTACAACCACTTTAGAACGTCAAACAAGCGCAACTTCAGGTTCTACAACCACTTCCGAACCTCAGACAAGTACTGCTTCAGGTTCTACAACCACTTCCGAACCTCAGACAAGCACTACTTCAGGTTCTACAACCATTTCTGAACCTCAGACAAGTACTACTTCAGATTTTACAACCATTTTTGAACCTCAGACAAGCACTACTTTAGGTTCTACGACCACTTTAGAACGTCTAACAAGTTCTACTTCAGGTTCTATAACCACTTCAGAACCTCAAACAAGAACTACTTCAGGTTTCACAACCACTTCAGAACCTCAGACAAGTACTACTTCAGGTTCTACAACCACTTCAGAACCTCAGACAAGTACTAGTTCAAGTATTACAACCACTTCAGAACCTCAGACAAGTACTATTTCAGGTTCTACAACCATTTCTGAACCTCAAACAAGAACTACTTCAGATTTTACAACCATTTCTGAACCTCAGACAAGCACTACTTCAGGTTCTACGACCACTTCAGAACGTCTAACAAGTTCTACTTCAGGTTCTATAACCACTTCAGAATCTCAGACATTTACTAATTCAGGTTCCACAACCACTTCTGAACCTCAGACAGTTACTACTTTAGGTTCCACAACCACTTCAGAACCTCAGACAAGTACAACTTCAGGTTCTACAACCACTTCAGAACCTCAGATACGTACTACTTCAGCTTCCACAACCACTTCTGAACCTCAGAAAGTTACTACTTTAGGTTCCACAACCACTTCAGAACCTCAGATACGTACTACTTCAGCTTCCACAACCACTTCTGAACCTCATATAAGTACTACTTCAGCTTCCATAGCCACTTCAGAACCTCAGATAAGCACTACGTCAGGTTCTACAACCACTTCAGCTACGACTTCAGAACCTCAGACAAGTACTACTTCAGGTACCTCAGAACCTCTTACAAGTACTAATTCAGGTACTTCAGAACCTCAAACGAGTACTGCTTCATTTACTACTACCACTTTAAAACCTAAAACAAGTACTACTTCAGGTTCCACAACCACTTCAGAACCTCAGACAAGTACTATCTCGGGTTCCTTAACCACTTCAGAACCTCAGACAAGTACTACCTCAGGTTCCACAACCACTTCAGAACCTCAGACAAGTACTACTTCAGGTTCCACAACCACTTCAGAACCTCAGACTTCAGGCTCTACAACCATTTCAAAACCTCAGAGTAGCACTACTTCAGGTTCCACAACAACTTCAGAACCTCAAACAACTATTACTTCAGGATCTACAATCACTTTAGAACGTCAAACAAGCACAACTTCAGGTTCTACAACCACTTCCGAACCTCAGACAAGCACTGCTTCAGGTTCTACAACCATTTCTGAACCTCAGACAAGTTCTACCTCAGGTTCTATAACCACTTCAGAACCTCAAACAAGAACTACTTCAAGTATTACAACCATTTCTGAACCTCAGACAGTTACTACTTTAGGTTCCACAACCACTTCAGAACCTCAGATACGTACTACTTTAGGTTCCACAACCACTTCAGAACCTCAGACAAGTACAACTTCAGGTTCCACAACCATTTCAGAACCTCAGACAAGTACAACTTCAGGTTCCATAACCACTTCTGAACCTCAGATACGTACTACTTCAGGTTCTACAACCACTACTGAACCTCAGACAGTTACTTCTTTAGGTTCCACAACCACTTCAGAACCTCAGACAAGTACAACTTCAGGTTCCACAACCACTTCAGAACCTCAGATAAGCACTACGTCAGGTTCTACAACCACTTCAGCTACGACTTCAGAACCTCAGACAAGTACTACTTCAGGAACCTCAGAACCTCTTACAAGTATTACTTCAGGTACTTCAGAACCTCAAACAAGTACTACCTCAGGCTCGACAACCACTTCAGAACCTCAGATACGTACTACTTTAGGTTCCACAACCACTTCAGAACCTCAGACAGTTACTACTTCAGGTTCTACAACCACTTCAGAACCTCAGACAAGTACTACTTCAGGTTCCACAACCATTTCAGAATCTCAAACAAGTACTACTTTAGATTCCACAACCCCTTCAAAAACTCAGACAAGTGTTACTTCAGGTTCCACAACCACTTCAGAACCTCAGACAAGTGCTACTTCAGGTTCCACAACCACTTCAGAACCTCAGACAAGTACTACTTCAGGTTCCACAACCACTTCTGAACCTCAGACAGTTACTACTTCAGGTTCCACAACCACTTCAGAACCTCAGACAAGTACTACTTCAGGTTCTACAACCACTTCTGAACCTCAGACAGTTACTACTTCAGGTTCTACAACCACTTCTGAACCTCAGACAGTTACTACTTTAGGTTCCACAACCACTTCAGAACCTCAGACAAGTGCTACTTCAGGTTCTACAACCACTTCTGAACCTCAGATACGTACTACTTTAGGTTCCTAACCACTTCAGAACCTCGAACAGTTACTACTTTAGGTTCCACAACCCTTCAGGAGACCTCCAGACAAGTACTACTTCAGGTTCTACAACCACTTCTGAACCTCAGACAGTTACTACTTTAGGTTCCACAACCACTTCAGAACCTCAGACAAGTGCTACTTCAGGTTCCACAACCACTTCTGAACCTCAGACAAGTACTACTTCAGGTTCTACAACCACTTCTGAACCTCAGACAGTTACTACTTTAGGTTCCACAACCACTTCAGAACCTCAGACAAGTACTACTTCAGGTTCCACAACCACTTCTGAACCTCAGACAGTTACTACTTCAGGTTCTACAACCACTTCTGAACCTCAGACAGTTACTACTTTAGGTTCCACAACCACTTCAGAACCTCAGACAAGTGCTACTTCAGGTTCTACAACCACTTCTGAACCTCAGATACGTACTACTTTAGGTTCCACAACCACTTCAGAACCTCAGACAGTTACTACTTTAGGTTCCACAACCACTTCAGAACCTCAGACAAGTACTACTTCAGGTTCTACAACCACTTCTGAACCTCAGACAGTTACTACTTTAGGTTCCACAACCACTTCAGAACCTCAGACAAGTGCTACTTCAGGTTCCACAACCACTTCTGAACCTCAGACAAGTACTACTTCAGGTTCTACAACCACTTCTGAACCTCAGACAGTTACTACTTTAGGTTCCACAACCACTTCAGAACCTCAGACAAGTACTACTTCAGGTTCCACAACCACTTCGGAACCTCAGACAAGTACTACTTCAGGTTCCACAACCACTTCAGAACCTCAGACAAGTACTAGTTCAGGTTCTACAACCACTTCTGAACCTCAGACAGTTACTACTTCAGGTTCCACAACCACTTCAGAACCTCAGACAAGTACTACTTCAGGTTCCACAACCACTTCAGAACCTCAGACAAGTACTACTTCAGGTTCTACAACCACTTCAGAACCTCAGACAGTTACTACTTTAGGTTCCACAACCACTTCAGAACCTCAGACAGTTACTACTTCAGGTTCCACAACCACTTCAGAACCTCAGATAAGTACTACTTCAGGTTCTACAACCACTTCTGAACCTCAGACAGTTACTACTTCAGGTTCCACAACCACTTCAGAACCTCAGACAAGTACTAGTTCAGGTTCTACAACTACTTCAGAACCTCAGACAGTTACTACTCTAGAATCCACCACTTCAGAACCTCAGACAAGTGCTACTTCAGGTTCCACAACCACTTCAGAACCTCAGACAAGTACTACTTCAGGTTCCACAACCACTTCAGAACTTCAGACAAGTACTACTTCAGGTTCCACAACCACTTCAGAACCTCAGACAAGTACTACTTCAGGTTCCACAACCACTTCAGAACCTCAGACAAGTACTAGTTCAGGTTCTACAACCACTTCTGAACCTCAGACAGTTACTACTTCAGGTTCTACAACCACTTCTGAACCTCAGACAGTTACTACTTCAGGTTCCACAACCACTTCAGAACCTCAGATACGTACTACTTCAGGTTCCACAACCACTTCAGAACCTCAGATACGTACTACTTCAGGTTCCACATCCACTTCAGAACCTCAGACAGTTACTACTTCAGGTTCTACTACTTCTGAACCTCAGACAGTTACTATTTCAGGTTCCACAACCACTTCAGAACCTCAGACAAGTACTACTTCAGGTTCCACATCCACTTCAGAACCTCAGACAAGTACTACTTCAGGTTCCACATCCACTTCAGAACCTCAGACAAGTACTACTTCAGGTTCCACATCCACTTCAGAACCTCAGACAAGTACTACTTCAGGTTCTACAACCACTTCAGAACCTCAGACAGTTACTACTTCAGGTTCTACAACCACTTCAGAACCTCAGACAGTTACTACTTCAGGTTCTACAACCACTTCTGAACCTCAGACAGTTACTACTTTAGGTTCCACAACCACTTCAGAACCTCAGACAAGTACTACTTCAGGTTCCACAACCACTTCAGAACCTCAGACAAGTACTACTTCAGGTTCCACAACCACTTCAGAACCTCAGACAAGTACTAGTTCAGGTTCTACAACCACTTCTGAACCTCAGACAGTTACTACTTCAGGTTCCACAACCACTTCAGAACCTCAGACAAGTACTACTTCAGGTTCCACAACCACTTCAGAACCTCAGACAAGTACTACTTCAGGTTCCACAACCACTTCAGAACCTCAGACAAGTACTACTTCAGGTTCCACATCCACTTCAGAACCTCAGACAAGTACTACTTCAGGTTCCACATCCACTTCAGAACCTCAGACAAGTACTACTTCAGGTTCTACAACCACTTCAGAACCTCAGACAGTTACTACTTCAGGTTCTACAACCACTTCAGAACCTCAGACAGTTACTACTTTAGGTTCCACAACCACTTCAGAACCTCAGACAGTTACTACTTCAGGTTCCACAACCACTTCAGAACCTCAGATAAGTACTAGTTCAGGTTCTACAACCACTTCTGAACCTCAGACAGTTACTACTTCAGGTTCCACAACCACTTCAGAACCTCAGACAAGTACTAGTTCAGGTTCTACAACTACTTCAGAACCTCAGACAAGTACTAGTTCAGGTTCTACAACTACTTCAGAACCTCAGACAAGTGCTACTTCAGGTTCCACAACCACTTCAGAACCTCAGACAAGTACTACTTCAGGTTCCACAACCACTTCAGAACTTCAGACAAGTACTACTTCAGGTTCCACAACCACTTCAGAACCTCAGACAAGTACTACTTCAGGTTCCACAACCACTTCAGAACCTCAGACAAGTACTACTTCAGGTTCTACAACCACTTCTGAACCTCAGACAGTTACTACTTCAGGTTCCACAACCACTTCAGAACCTCAGATACGTACTACTTCAGGTTCCACAACCACTTCAAGACACTCAGATCTGGCCTGCAGGTTCCACATCCACTTCAGAACCTCAGACAGTTACTACTTCAGGTTCTACAACTTCTGAACCTCAGACAGTTACTATTTCAGGTTCCACAACCACTTCAGAACCTCAGACAAGTACTACTTCAGGTTCCACATCCACTTCAGAACCTCAGACAAGTACTACTTCAGGTTCCACATCCACTTCAGAACCTCAGACAAGTACTACTTCAGGTTCCACATCCACTTCAGAACCTCAGACAAGTACTACTTCAGGTTCTACAACCACTTCAGAACCTCAGACAGTTACTACTTCAGGTTCTACAACCACTTCAGAACCTCAGACAGTTACTACTTCAGGTTCTACAACCACTTCAGAACCTCAAACAATTACTACTTCAGGATCTACAACCACTTTAGAACGTCAAACAAGCACAACTTCAGGTTCCACAACCACTTCAGAACCTCAGACAAGTACTACTTCAGGTTCCACAACCACTTCTGAACCTCAGACAGTTACTACTTCAGGTTCTACAACCACTTCAGAACCTCAGACAAGTACTACTTCAGGTTCCACAACCACTTCTGAACCTCAGACAGTTACTACTTCAGGTTCTACAACCACTTCAGAACCTCAGACAATAACTACTTTAGGTTCCACAACCACTTCAGAACCACAAATAAGAACTACTTCAGGCATTACAACCACTTCAGAACCTCAGACGAGTACTACTTTAGGTTCTGCAACCACTTCAGAACCACAAATAAGAACTACTTCAGGCATTACAACCCCTTCAGAAACTCAGACAAGTACTACTTCAGGTTCCACAACTTCAGAACTTCAAACAAGTACTACTTCAGGTACTTCAGAACCTCAGAAAAGTACTACTTCAGGTACTTCAGAACCTCAAACGAGTACTACTTCAGGTACTTTAGAACCTCAGACAAGTACTACTTCAGGTACTTCAGAACCTCAAACGAGTACTACTTCACATTCTACAACCATTTCAAAACCTCAGACAAGTACTACTTCAGCTTCCACAACCACCTCAGAACCTCAGAGAAGTACTACTTTACGTCCCAGAACCACTTCAGAACCTCAAACTGTTACTACTTCAATTTCCACAGTCACTTCAGAACCTCAGACAAGTACTACTTTAGCTCCCACATCCACATCAGAATCTCAAACAAGTGCTACTGTAGCAACCACAACTGTTTCTGAACCTCAAACAGGTACTTCTTCACCTACCACAATCATTTTAGAGCCTCAAACGAGTACTACTTCAGCTAGCACAACGGCTTCAGAGCCTGAAACTAGTACCAATTCGGCTACTACTGCGATTACAGTTCATCAGACAAGTACCAATCGTGGTACTAGAAGTACAGATTCCGCTACCACAACCACTTCAGAACCTGACTCAATCACTACTTCAGCTACCGGAGTCACTCCAGAACCTCAAACAAGTACCATTTCAGCTACAAGTAAGACTTTAGCTCCACAGACAAGCACTAATTATCCTCAGACAAGCACTACTTCAGCTCCTAAGACAAGCACTACTTTAGCTCCTCAGACAAGGATTACTTCTGCTTCCACGATTTCAGGTACTTTAGTTGCTTCTCCTTCTTTGGTTTCCACAGTGGCCTCAGTATCACCAACAAGTAGTATTTATGCAATGATAATCACACCACATCGAATAAGTACCACTTTAGCAGCACAAACAAGTACTGCTTCAGCTACAACGTCTACTTTTGTCCTAAAAACAAATGCATGCACTTTCGTTCCACAAATAAGCAATATTTTAGCCTTTATATTATATTATTTCGGCTACCACATCCACTTTTGTTCTACACACAAGTACTGCTTCAGCCATTACATCCACTTTTGAACCACCAACAAATATTGCTTCAACCACTACATCCACTTCTGTACCACCAATAAGTATTGCTTCAGCCTCTTCATCCCCTTCCGCAATACAAACAAGTTCTATTCCAGCTCCCATATCCATTTACATAGTGGATATGTAAATTAGACAATTACTTCAGCTTCTCAGACAAGTACATCATTTAGTATAGCGACCCTAAACCACTAAAAGGTACTAATGTAGCAACCATAACCATTTTAGTACCACATGCAAATGTCACTACAGGAACAACTGCTCCTAAACAAGTATTATTTCAGTAATGACTACAACTTAGACTCTTCAGACAGGTATTATTTCAGTTACCTAAAGGACTTAAGCTTAGACTTACCACAAACAAGTACCACTTCTGCTTTCACAACAGCTTTAGTTCCTGACAACTGACACTTAAGCTTCTAAAACGAATTTAACTCCCCAATCAAGTTTTACTTCAGCTATTGTTCCAAGTACCACAACGACTTCAGACCCTCAAGTAATTATTTTTGGAACCACAACTTAAGCTCCTCAGACAACTGTTACTTAGCACAAGGCCTTAAGCTCCTCAGACGAGTACTGCATCAGCTACCCAATTACCCCCCAAAAATTGACTACTTTAGGTATCACGACTATTTCAGTTCCAGGGACAAGTGTGACTGATTCATCCCTAACAAGTACTACTCCAACTAACTCATCGACAATAACTGCTCAAACAAGCAATATTTTAGTACCATAAACATATACAACTTCTAATAACTCAGACATCTTCAACTACAGCTATAATTACAGCTACTACTACTCTAAATCTTCAGATAACTATTACTCAAGTGACTCCAGTACAACAAACAATTACTAACTCAGTTTCCAAAGTAGCTAATGCTTTAATTTCGACAGCAATTTCTACTCCTGAGATGAATACAATTCCTTCGGCTATTCCAGCCAGTGCTCGTAACCGATTCAATACCACAAACAAGTTATAATTAAACTTACACAAACACTTCAGCCCATCTAACAAGTACCACCTCAGCACCATATACATCCACAAGCTCATCTTTCACTACAACTGCACCACTGTCACTCAACTGCAGATGCTGAAGGTAGAGCAATTTCTGGAAGCATATTCTCCATGAGGATTATTAAGGATAGCTTCTTCAATAGGAGTCCAAAGGTGTTTTCCTTTACAGCAAGAAGCCTCAGCAAGCACAACGTTTCAGCAACAAGCCCTAGCAAACACACCTTTGCAATAACAATCCCATGCAAGCATTTATATACTACCGTTGGCATACCATTCTGATAACCACTAATACCATCTATTTCTGCTATTGTTAACACTACATTTCAAGAATTACTACTTCAGTCTCGCTAACAGTCATTACTCCAACTACCGCCATGACTCATTCTAGCTAATGTTTTTTTGCTTTTTTTTCAGCTACTACTACGACTTCAGTCCCACCAACTAGTACTACTTCAGCTTCCACAACGACCCCAGTTACTCAAACAAGTACTACTTCAGCTTCTACAACGACCCCACTTCCTCTAACAAGTACTACTTCAGCTTCTACAACGACCCCACTTCCTCTAACAAGTACTACTTCAGCTACTACAAAGACACCCACAACTCTATCATTCACCGAAACTACATCACTGACACCGATTATAGGTTCGTTTACATTAT